>VZRO01007940.1:1476751-1532580 GCA_013397915.1 Daphoenositta chrysoptera | reverse complement strand
GCCCCGCCGGCGGCGTCGGCCCCCCTCGCTCCGTGTGACCCCCGCGCCGCTCGCTCGGGTGACCCTCGCACCCCGCGGCGCTGCCCCCGGCCCAGGAACGCCGCCGTTTTCCCCGGGGGGCGTCCCGCTGGCAGCAGCGCGCCGGCCCCTGGTGCGGGCCGGCAAAACGCCCCCGGTCACTTCATGTCAACTGAAAACACCTCCTCTCCTTTACCGCCCTCCCCGAACGATTTCTGCCCGGAGTTTCCACCCCTCCGGGCGCAGTGGGAGTAACGCAAAGGTTAACCGTGTCCGGAAAGTACCGCGCCGTGCGGGCCGGGAAAGCCCCGCCGGGCCAAGGTGCGACCTCGGGCCGCCGCCCCGCCCGGCCCGGCTCCGCTCCCCGGCGTCCTGCGGGTCACACCGCTGTGCTCCTCTGGAGGGCTCCGCTGCCCGGGGAGGCTGTGGGTGGAGGCGTTTTCCCGGCAGGTAAAACCCACCCGGGCTCCTCGCCCTGTCACACGCCGGTGGCCCGGCGCATTTGCGTTACGGGGTAGGTGTGCCGACCTCGGGTCTTCGATGGCCAGCCCTATGGCATCCCTTCATTTCTGAGACCAGCAACAATGTCAGTGCGCGCCGCATCCTAAAAGGATCTCTATGCTGCATCCAAGTCTGCCTATGCAGGGTACAATGTTAATAAATCCTGCAAGTGCAACCAGTGTAAATAATTTGTTGTTTCACTGTCTTTACGAATGAAGGGCTGAGGAAGCCTTTTCAGATCCTGTGCTACGCCTTGAGGAGCTATGGATGGTTTAGCATCTGAATGTCAAAGGTCAGAAACAGATCATGGTGGGATTGTTCGAGAGTGCTGAGGAAGAGTAGGCAATGAAACAGTCCTGTGGTCCCACTTTTGGGAGTTTTTAAATGATGTATCATCTTTTTTGCTTCATTTTGGAAAAATCCCCTGTTTCAGACATCTGACTATCATTCCTTGAGTGGTCACAGCCCAAATGGGGATATGGGATGTGAGAAAGCCATATGCAGTAACAGTCAGAAGTTTAGCATCTACAGGACTTCAAATCTTGTGGCATTCTTAACCTAAAAGCTCTATGATTTCAGAGGTCACAGTCTCAAACCCTGTAGGTGGAGAGTTACAAGTCCCTCGAGAACTCAGTTGGGTGCTATTTGAAATAAGATACACTGGTGACAGGTGAACTAAACTCAATTTACTCCTGTTGGGTACTGTAATGTCTATTTCCTGGGTCATGATGTTGCAAATTTATGGTGATTCAAATGTATCTGGAAAAAAAGGATTCAGATGACACATGAAGAAATTTGAGGAACTATCTTTAAACAAAATACCAGCAGAAGCAAAAGTGACTGAAACTGGCTGCTCCCTGCTTTGGATTTTTCACCTGCCTAGTCTAAGAGGTGCTGATGGGACGAAGAATACAGTTAATATTCTGTACAGATATATTGTGTAGGAAACTTTTTATCAGATCAGAATGTAAATTATCATAAGCAGCATAAAGAAAATGGCTATGTCCTCAACAGCATAAATTACCTTCTGAGTTTCTAAGCAAAGGCTGTTCATCATAAAAATGGGAATCAGTCATTACATGCACTACTCCTGATGAGGACGTCATACCAGGATTTGGCATTCTGGGCAGAAAGACAATACCTACAGTTTAATGTGGAAGGAAAAAATGGATAATTTTCATATAAAATCTGATTATAAGGTAACCAAAATGAAACCACTCTGGTCATTAACTTAAACCCTAAGAACATAATGAAAAGGATGTCAGTATTGGGTGCAAACTATGCACCCTGAACAAAGTCACCAGTAAAAAAGCCAAGAGCTGAAGATGCCAATAGTTTAGGCCTCAATGTGTAGAGGCTGCTGTAAGAGTTTAAAGTATTCTGCTGGTTTATGTAAAATGCCCTATTTCTTCAGCTGCATTCTTCCCGTGGAATACAAGGACTTAAAAACATTTACTTTGCAGTGATAGCATCTTTGAATATATCATTGTTTACACAGTGTTTATAATACAATAATATAATTAAGCAGGAGTTTTGAATAATAATTCTAGGCTTGCAAGTGGAGAAACAGAATCATCCAAGGTCACATAAGAGAGTAGGTAACTCTTAAACTCCTGTAACAAGGAATTTAAGACCACTGGAAATGTATTTAAAGTCTCAGTTCATTGTCCTATCCACAGGGCCATGAATCTGTGAAGCAACCTGTTTGTGGAATCTCTGTCCTTGGAGAGAGTTGAAACTCAGCTGAACATGTTCCCAAGCAGACCAAACTAATTGGACCTGTTTTGAGCAGAGGGATGGTTGGGCCTCAGGGGGCTTTTTCCAACCTAAGTTATTCTACAAATTTTTATGTGGAAGATGTGTTATTATATTACATGTATCCCAGATTTCTTGAAGTGTTATAACTGTGGCTTCTTTATGGTATTTAAATTTGCTTTATTGAAACAAAATACAATTGTCTATCACTATGTTGGTGAATAGTCTCTCTTTTCAGGAAACAGCTTTGAAAATATTGCATCTGCAATGAATGTTAACTAGAGCTGGTCAAAAACCCCAAAACTTTTCTTACAAAACCCATGTTCCTTTTTTGGTTGAATGTTTCCAACCATCTTTAATGTGCCATTTCATGGGGGAGAGTCCAAACCAAGACTTCAGAGGGACGATTGATGGTGTTTTACAACGTCTAAAATCAAAACTTTTTTAAAATAAAAAGTGTTCATTATCCAATCTTGTGATTTCTTACATTGTCATGGAATCTTAGACGCAATTAAAATCCCCATAAAAAGCATTTTGGTATTGTTAAATTGTACTTTCTTCCAACTTCCCTATTTTAATAGTATAGAATCCTGCAAGAGTACAGTAATTGTTTTGGATTTGATGGCTTCACTTGATCCCACTGACATGCAAACTGTATTTCTTTGCAATATAACTAACTAAAAGAATCATATGCTTGTATGTCAGTTACAATTGAATTTGCTATCACTTGGGTTCATTTTTTTATACAACATTTGAATCTAAAACTGCATCTGTTTCATATAAAAAGGTCAGTGTATTGTGCAAGTCCTTTAAAACCCATCAATTAAAAACGATGGAACAATTCAAAATCAATGACTGTTCCCAAGAAATGATTGCCAAGAGGCCATAGGCCTTTTCTTCGGAAGTGCAAACTATGAATGATCCACCTATGCTGTTTATTATATCCAGGAAAATTCTATATAAAATTCCAGCTGCCTGATGCAGTACACACATTTTTTTGTAACAAAATGTGCTTTTCTTTTTTTTTAATTCTAAAAGAATTGTGATGCATTTCCATACAAGACATTAAAATTGTGCACATTGATTTTCATTTCTAGACTCAGTTCTTGTTGTGAGAACTGGTAATGCCAGTTTCCAAACTAGAAGAATCTTTATTCCCCAAAACAGTATTTTTCATTATTTTTTTAATTAATACCTGCCTTAGTTACCAGTCCATGCTACTGAACTTCCTGATGTACATGGCACAAGAGAGAAAATGGTCCACTTTAAGGTAAAACAGTAATCCAAATTGACCAATACTCTATTTAATTTTTTGTGAAAAATTTATTTCAGGTGGACATTTATGTGAGTTTACAAATCTTAGGTTTGCAACTTCAGTGGGCCTGCATGAACCTATCTGAACCATTACCTTTTTGCATTTACCCTCTCAATGCTAACAGTTTGGTCAATGTCATGCAGAGACAGGTGGAATACCACTACCTATTTTCCATATACTCAGCCTGGTGACTTATGTATACTGCATCTAAATGTTCATCATTTATTTCAAAAGCTTTAACTATAAAATGATTTTATTTTCTTGTCTATGTGGCAGCAATTTCTCCCTTCTGCTTTTCTGTAGAAAATTACTTGCAATACCTTGGTGGTACACTTTTCTTTCTTGTTTATATAACTGATTGAATTGTAAAATTTTTATATTAAGAATAGAGTATGAAATCCCCCTGAAATCCCAGATCTTGATCTTGTGTGCTTCAGTACTTCTGACAAGTCCACTGAAGAACACTGTGTTATAAGACAATAAACCTGAGATATTTCAGCCTATTGCAAGACAAAAAAAGAAAAGCCAATGCAGATAGATTCTCAGCAGAAATGGTTAGCAAGCAGTTGAGACAGATACAGCAGTGGCTTCACAGGTGAGAAGTTATCACTCTGCATAGGGTTTACTATGTTAAACCCAATGCCTTAAGTTCTATACAGACACTCATTTCCTAAGAGATCTGTAGTGCACACACTGATCTGTAAATTAGCATTGTGGGGACCTCAGTGAAGGTGTCCCTGCCCACTGTAAGAAAGAGTAGGATGATTTTTCTAGAGACAAGGAAGTATAAGAAATTATCTATGTAATCCCCCTAGGATGCTCAAAACCATAAAAATATGTGTTGTAACAAGTGGTCAAAGGTAAAGTTGTTTATTCAAATGGTCTAAAAATCTCTTCCTGGAAGTAATTACTGAAAAACCCCAGGAGTATACTTAGTTGAACAGATGTATTCTGAAAGAAGAACATTTTAGTTGTTGTCACATGAAGAGTTTTAAAGAACAGTGTTACACTAAGATTTTTCGGTATTTCCACTATGCATTTTTATGTGACGGAACTGGTATTTTAGACAGAAGTATTTTCTTCCTTTTGACAAATACACTGTTGTGTTTGGAGAGTCTTTCTGATTTCAGAGGTATGAGCGCTCTTGTGGTCTGTCTTGGAAGTATAAAATTTACCTGGGATTCTTCTATATGCTGTCATTAATACTTTCCAGATATTAATTCATGGAATTACAGGCACCATGGCTTGGTTTCTGAAAGGAATAGACAGAAGAACAGTAGGCCAGATGAGTTATTTCATTAACCTTATTTAAGTGGGACTTTGGCCTGAAGGGCTGAAGACCTGACCCTGTGTTAGTAATCTGTGTGCCATTTTCAGTCACTAACAGAGAAAGAAGAGCATATTGTTTTACTTAGTTTTATATTCACAGTGGACTGCAGCCCACCCGAAAACAGTCATAACATCTTTGAAGCTATGTTGTTTTCCAGCTCCATGGAGGATGGGTGAAGACCAGGTTTCATTTTGATAGATGTAGGTGTAGGTCCACAGACACTGAGTGTACTGAACTCTCAGAATACACGTTTCAAAGAATAGTTTGTGACATGCACAAATAGCATTTTGATTTCTACAGAGGAACAACAGCCACTGTGAAGTTTAGCAACAGTCACACACTTTTTTTTTTTTTAAGTTATTATTGCAAGCTCAAACTCTCCACAGAACAATGGCACTCCATGTGTTTTTCTTTATTTTACCTCCACCCATTTCCATTTGCTCCTGTTGCCTGTCTCCTACCTTTCTCTCTGGTACTTGAAAAAGGTATGTAATCTCTACTTAGTGCTGAGAGCTAACATAGGTGCCCATCAAGTGACTGTATTACACCTCAGGTGTTTTCCTTTTCTTCTTCCTCAAAATTTTTTTCCTCCTTATTTTTTTTTTTTCATTGAAGGCTACTACTCCCATTCTGCCTTCTTCCTTATCTGCATTAAAACCTTTCTTCTCAGCCTCCCTCCCCCCAGTCACTTTGAATGGATCCTCAGATACTCACAGGCCTCTTGCTTTCCCCTCCTACTCCTTCTCTGTGCCTCTCACTTCCCTAATGGAGTCCCAAGGTCACAATTGCTGCTGCTGCAATCTCAAGCAGCATTGCATCTTCTTCCTCATCCTTCTTCCACAGCAATTTTACCCTTTTCTGTCCCGAAGATTTAAGACCTTGGTTTACCAAATGTCCAGATGAAATATTCCATAATAGTACTGTAGGCCTGACAACATTTTAGGAAATTTTCAGAGAAAATACCCACATTTGCCCCTGACAACCATTAGCTCACTTGTTCTTTCCCAGAGGTTTCCTATGTTATGCTTTACAAGGAACTGGTAGAAAGTAGGTAGAATATAGTAGATTATAAGTAGGAAATATTTCTTGGGACTTCTGAAAGATTAAAGTTCCTCCTGAGAAACTTTTGAGGAAATTAGGTGTTAAGAGGTTGAAAGGGAAAGTTAAGCTGTGGTTTATAAAAAGCACTGGTGTTGTTTAACAGAAATTAAAGTTCATTTTTAGCTCAGTATAACCTGTATAGATCAAGCTCAAAAGTGTCCTACAGTTCAAAAGCAGAAGTTTGTAACTGGGTGATTGATGAGTGCAAATCGTTTGTCCTGCCCATAGCTAAGCTGGTGCATTGAGCAGTGGGCTATGAGTGGAAAAATCCCACAGGCAAACTCTGTGTGTGTGTGGCAGTGGGGGAAGTGGGAGGGGTGGGGAACAGGGACAGGAAGTGGGTGTTTTTCCAGAATTATCAAAGGTTATGAACATCTCTCATAGGCTTTAATCTGAGCTTGTCCTCGGTCTTGAAACATGGTGTGCACATTACAGCCTGGTTGCTCTCTGTGTGGTATTTACCTGCATATCTCCTCCCCTCTCTCACCAGATTGCTGCTCAAGACTCACTGCTAAAATGACAAGTAAAATAAATCAAAAAATATTTAAGTGCAAAATCAGGAAAGCATGGAGGCAGATAGGGACATTTAGAAATAGTAAAAAAACATTACTTATTGATTTTTGTAATTGTTTCAAATATGTGTCTACATATATATCTTCTCACCTCTTGCATCCTTCTTATCCTTAGACTGTTTTCATTCTGGCATAAAAGCATGTATGTTTGGGCAGCACCTCACAAAAATTCATCCCTTCTTCTGAAAGATCTATCTACTTCTGACTTTTTTTTTTAAAATTCATATCAGTAAGTCTTCTCTTGTCTAATTCCAGGATCCAGTGGAGCTGTAGTTATTGGTTTTACTGTTCATCCTTTCAGCTACAATAAAGCTAAGATTCTTTTTAAAATAAAATATAATAAGTCATGGAATTTGTTGGCTGTAGATAAGAAATTTGTAGGATTTAAAAATAAATGAGATATTTATATGAATTGTATGTGCCTTTACTTTAGCCAGGATAAAAGTTCATAACAAAGGTGAGCTTTTGTACTTCAGAACAAGAACTGGCCACTTTCTAGGGCTGCAGAGAAATTTCTCCTCCAGCCACCAAGAGACGTGTTCCTTTAAAGATGATTTCCACCTTTGCTGAAGCATCTGGTACCAACTATGACTGAAGTCAGTATAGGGCTTGAGAGGGACTTTGGGGTTAATGTATTGCTAAGGAACAGAGACTATTTTGGGGACAGACTCTTCTAGTCTGAGTTGAGGCAATCTAAGAGTAATTGAATTGTTCAACAGTAGATGAAGTCAGTATGAACTGAGGAGCAAAATTAAGGCCACACTGTTAGCATGTACTTGATTAGAGTACACAGCTACCTTAGGATTTGCCAGACCTTATCGTTTTATCTCAAATGGAAAATATTTTACAGCCAGGCTAGTAATTTGTTCCATCAAAATTTAGTTAATGTGATATTGTACCAGCAAATAATCCTTGTGTGACATGACACACTAATGAACACTGGAAGATGAAGGGAAATAGAGATTGCAAAGTAATTTAGTGTTCCTAACTGTGTTTGAAGAAAAATGTTTCTGATAAAACTTCTTTGGCACCATTTTCCATCATGGGTGGTCTTGAGTTTAAAACTCAATGGTTGTATAAGTGACAGACTCTAGGTGAAATAGAAGTGTTCATGTTAAATTTCTGGGTGAAGTTGTATACCCTGTATAACACAGGAGGGCAGAAAAGATTACCATTACAATTCTTTCTTGATTTAAATTCTGTCAGTCTTCTAAATGTCCACACTTGTACAGGTAATTAACAAAACTGTATGACTTGGCCTTGGAAGAGAAAACAGAACACATGAAGTTAATCTGCAGATGTGTCCTGGCTGACTCAGAAACCAGTAAGGATTACATTACATCAAATAAAAATAAAACTTCACCTTTCTGAACAGAAAAATACAGGTGCAAAACTGAAGCAAAGGGGAGTAGAGCCAGCAACACAGGCAGTATGACAGGATACCAGTGACATGCACCTTACCTACACACAAACTTCCTAATACCTGCCATGGGAGGTTGTGGTCGCAGGGAACGTGATCCAGGTGATAACCTCAGATATCACTGTGCGTGCCACAGATGACACAGACACATGGACCACTCAAAAGGACAGAAGAGAGTGACCAGATCTTTTGCCCTCAGCCATTAACTGTCCTCCAGGGAATACTGCAAATACACAACGACCACAGCTTGAAAATGCACGGTTATGAGTTTACTGATGACTTGTGGGTTTTCATTTTTACAATGGAGGCCAAGATGATGTTGTCACTAAGCTTCTTCCCATGTGTGGGTGGAAACCACTAATTCTCTCTAGATTCTTGGTTTATTTTTCAGAGCATCATTGTCAGTTGGTCAGTCCACATCCCTGTAAGACCATGAGAGGTGTCATTCCTGTAACAGTAGAGGATGAACCAATAATAAAACAGATCAGATCCTGTGGAAAGTTGAAATGGAGCTGGATGCATAAATAAGGACTAAACTTCAAAACCCAAACCATAAGAAATAACAGGTTTTTGTTGTCCAGAATTTCTTTGAGCCTATGATAGTATAAGATGTTTTTCTCTCTTGAAATACCTCCTACTTAATATATTCTTTTTGCTGTTTGTACTCCAGGATGTCAGACATATATGATGAAAATATAGCAGAAATCATAAAAAGAATGTTCTTTAGTAATACAAAAGGTTCATTTCAAACTGTAGGCTGATTCTCAGCAAGTTTTACATTTTTGCTATGTGGCCACATCACTTCAGAGCACTTATTTTCATTCAGATCCACACCCAATATTATAAAGTCTAACAAAAAAAAAAAAAAGAGAAGGTCCACTGCCATTTACTATATAATGTTAAAAATTCTAGATACATCAAGAAAAGGTTTCCCAACAAATGATTTCATTGTGTAAAACTGATAGTTGATTGAAAATGAAAACATTATAATAGATTTAAAACACCTTGGAAAGAAGTCAGTATTGCCCAGCTAGTACAGACACTGTGAATAAGAAACAGTGATTTTGAGTTAATTGATGACAATCAGATAGTTGTAGCTAGCTGGAGAATTGAGTCAGAATTCTGCCTATTGGTGCTAAAAGTAGCCCTGGCCAGGATTTTCTTTTCCATCTCAGCTCCTGCTATTTTCAAGTGGCTTGAGTTTCCAGAGTGTCTAGAGAGAGCAATCTCTCCTCTGTGGAGAGCATAATAAGACTTACATAAACTGCCTGCTGCCCACATTGTGTTGCCTAAAAGGTGGCTGGGCACACTGCCGTCTTTTCTGTTCTTGAGCCATTCATTGCTCAGCAGTTTGTATTCTTTCTTCTTGCTGTCTTCTTTTATCAAAACCAAGTAGTGTGTTGGGGTTTTTTTTGTTTGTTTTTTGGTTTTTTTTTAAAGATTTTATGTTGTCTTTCAAATGGAAAGTATGCAGAAACAAGAAATCTGTGTTGAACTAACGTGGTTTTTTTTCCTTGCTTTGTTTTGTTTTGGTGGGGTTTTTTGGGGTTTTTTTTAGAACAAATATTTTTTCCCCTAAATCTCTTGTAGTAATAGTGACCACAGAGGTTGCCTGTAACAATAGTAGACAAGCATTCTTCCGTTCCAAACACGGGAATGGAGTCTGGTGATATCCCTCCATAAGAGTATAGCAAACCTTTAGGTGGCAGCCGAGGGCTGCAGTTTGAATCCCTAGATTTATTAGTAGTGTGTTTTATTGTCTCTGCCTCAGTTGGCAAGGAGAATATGATGAGGAAGGAATTTCTAAGCCATCCAAAAGTGGAAAAAAAAAAGTCATGCAGGCGAAACAATCTTAAAAAGCAGGATATGTCTGGATATGCAGTACACCTGGGACTCTGCAGTTTGTTGCCCTTCCACCAAACTCTGTTCCCTCCAAAGAACTCTTAAAAGCACACCCTGAAGCCCAATGTCTTACTCCTATCAATAAATTTATTATTAAAATGGCATTCAATGTAGTGCCTTGGTGTTGTGCTGAGAACACAAATGATAGCTTGTGTGCAGGTCTGTGTGTCGATTGGAAACCCTTGGTGGTCCCTTGGCATGCACCTCCTCTGTCCCACGGCCATCAGCGGGGTGGTGCGGGCTGCTGGTCCCCTTCTCCTACACAGTGATGCCTCCTCAGCGTCTCCAAAGGTGCTCATCCAAATGACATCTTCAGGAATTGTTCCAATTTATTATTCTCATTCCTCTCTAAATGGGAGTTTTGTGAAAACGGTGGGTGGTTGTTTTTTTTGTAAATGGAGTATCCTGAGCTTACGTTGCTGCCGTTAAGCAGTAAATGTGTTGAAATATATCCCAACAATGTGCTGTTAAGTTATCTAGAGATATCAAAATGTTTGTTAGTGAAAGTAAAACTCTCTGAAAGAAACTGTGGGCTCAAGGGTCTCCCTTAGGGAAAAAAAATGCATCTTTTTTTTTTCTAAATAACTGTACAATGATATCTTTTGATGCAGAAATTGCTTTTTTTTTTTTTAATTACTGCCATTTTCATACAAGAAAATATGACTGCGTTTGTATTATGTAGTTTGGAAGTTAAAACTAGAGAATGAGAGATTTACAAATAACCTCATTGGTTTACTGTACTGTTCCCAAAGTTTTCTTTGCATAATTAACAATCACATGCAGCTACAAATCATGTTGTTTACCTCTGCAGTCTAATGCAGGATACGTTGCCTCACTACCCCACAGAGAGGCTCAAATGTTCATAATTGTAGTGCCAAAACGCTACGTGTGTGCAGAACGAATACCCAAATACAGCACTGAGACAAGGACTTGAACCCTGACTATGAACCAGATGTTAAAAATCAAGAAGTTTAACTTAAATGACTAGTGGTTCAGTGACTAACAGGATTTACATCAGAATCTATTACTTTCTTTTAAAGTGTTTGTGAAGGTGTAAGTCTGCCTGACTGTATTTATTAGCTAAGAAGATTACTTTTTTCTTCCTTTTCCCTTCCCTCCTTATTCTTTTTTTTCCTTTTCATATTCTCTATTTTGTGTGAGCCCATATGAGTGACTGGAGACATGTAAGCCCCATTTCCAGTATTTCGGAATCTTCAGGTGCCTGCAAGGGTCTCTTCAGGAGATATACAGCTGTAATAAAACTTAGCTGGACTGGGGCTAGCACAGTTGCCTCCCTGCAGAACCTGTTCTCTGTTTTGTGCCTAGTTAGCTCTGAGTGCAAACAGAGTGGAAGGAAAAAGGAGAGCAAGGCTGTCCCCACCTGTGGAGAGGTGCCATGCTTTTCTTAAGGCTGTTCCCCCTTACTCCCATGCGTTGCTGCATACCTCAGGCTGCAGAAAAAGGCAAGCATGAAGCTTTACAAATTCTTTGCATTTTAATTGTTCACTCCTATTATCTGGCCCAGACTTCCTCCCATTCACATCCCTGCTTGACTGGTTCCAAGAGGTTTGCATTCACCTCTAGAAAGCAAAGAAGGCGGCATCTAATCCACACTGTTGAAATTACTTAGTAAACAGAATGGGCTGAGCTGATGTGGAATACAGCCAAAATACTGTAAAAGATGCCATTTTTATTCAAGAGGCACGAACAGATGTTTACAAGATAAAAAAGGTAAGGACAAAAGTTTTCCGCCCATAAGACACCCACTCCTCTTGCATGTATATTCCTTATTGCAGGCTTTTTTTCCTTCATCTATCAAAACATTAGAGATTGACTTAGTAGAAGCAGAGTTACTAAGTGATCCACTTACTTTTTAATTAAATATTTTATTACTTTATAAGCATTTTCTTCAGTAAAAAATGCCCATCCACTCCTATTCAAACATGCAGTCTCTCTTGGGGGAAAATTTATTTGGAGACTCTATCTCATAATCGTGGTTTTTTTAAGTGAAAGTGACCAGCTGGGCATTTATGTGCTCTCGTTCTGAGCTACACTAAGATATTTTATAGCACATTTCCCTGTTCAGGGAATATTTGGGATATGGGGGTGATTTGAAATATTTGTTTGGATGAGATGAGGAATGATCTCAGAAGTTACCAGAAAGAAGGGGCTTATTGAAACGGGAGGTAAGAGAGGACGTGTCCAGTATGGTGAAGAAGGAATTACACATTAGCTCATATAAATAATAATAGCAGGTGTGGGTAATTGCACTTTAGCAATACCGTGTTTGAAAGCAGTTAAGTTGTAGTATCTTAGCAACTGCTGCTGACAGCCACGTTTTAAGTGGCCAAGGCTTTCAAATTAGACAACACCCTCAGCCTGCTATACAGCAGTATTAAATGGAGGGAAACACTAAAGCACAAGTGTTCCTGCTCTGTAAACAAAACACAACAGAGGACCAGAGCCGCAGAGGAGGTGATGAAATAGAAAAAGCAGAAATTACATCTACATTTCTAGGTAAAGCTTTTCAGGAACAACGGCTGAGGAAGAACTTTTATGGAGAAAGGCATGATCCATGACGTACTAAATACAATGGGTAGGCCTTACGGAATGCTGACAGGGATATAATTTGTAATTTGGTAATTTTGTTATTATGTTGGCATGTTTTGGTCTGTCTTCTTATATATTTGTCATGTAAAGTCTACCTGTGTGTATACAAGGGTGCACATAAAGGATTTTATTTTATGTGAATAGTGTATGTGTTTAGTGTGAAATGTAAATGTTGTAACTAAAGTTCATCGCTTAAGACCGTGCTGTCAACTAGAATATGCTGTCTTATTCTTGAATAAGAATATTTCCTGGAAGAAGTCTGTGATAAAGCCAATCAAGAAGTGTTGAAGGAGTGCTAAGGAGTCTAAAGGGTTCATCCTTTTGGCTAATTGATGCAAGTTTACATTTGGCTGATTCATACTCTAGCATCTCAGTTGTTTTCAATTCTTTATGGGTACTCCACAGGAAGCAGTTTTTCTGATTGTTAATATTATCCCCAGTTAGCTCTGTCCTATCCTAGCAGTCAATAACATGCTCTTTATTCCACATAGCCATCAAGAAGTTAACTATAATTTTTTTTCCACTTTTGAAGCCAGAATATTTTCTAGCAATACATAGGCTTGGATAGTTCATTCTGGGTAAAAGTTCTCCAACCCAAGGTGGGAAAGCTAATGTAGTAACTAAGGCATATCCTGGATTAACAAGTTCCAAATTGTGGAAAAGTGCCCTAACTTCTTGCTTATGATTTTGGTAAGTGGGAATGTCAACCTGCATCTTACACAAGTGATATAGTATGTTGTGCCCTTATTCTGGCTCCATAAAATTCTTTTTACTCTTTTAAGGTAAGACTTAAGTATGCAAATAATAAATGGAATTGGTTTTCAAACACTTTAGTCTTTTTCACATTATCTTCCAAGTGCAACGCACATTTCTCTAGCTTGTCTTTCTTTAACAGATATATAGGAAGACATTTCTGGAAAGAACCTGTTCAAATATGACACGCCACTGTGTCCTTCATGAGGACAGTGAAGTGTTTATTTACAGTGAGATGAGACTATACAAAATATATGCAGTCCCAAGGACTGATAAATAGTAATCTGGTTCATTTTGCTCAATTCATCAGCTGTTTAACTCTTATCCTATGTTGCCTGATACAACCTCCACTATGACACAGATTCCAGTATAACCACACATGCAAGTCACATTGTTAGTATGTGATCAAAAGCACTACAGTATTCCCAGGGGCTTCCTATGATGTCTCCACACATTTCGAGACAGTTCATGGATTTGCAGAGAAGAACCTTTTTATCCATGACTGTTTGCTATTAAATGGGGAGTCTCCAAATATTACTTTGTTAGGAAAAGTAAAAGGCTTTTAGCCTTTTTATAGCATCTCATTGAAATATCTATCCACCACCTCTAAAAGAACTTCCTGTGAGACTTGCTCATCACTGTTATTTATTGAAATGAATCTGATCGTTTTTCTCACATTTCATTGTTCTATTCCTGGCTTTCTTGTTAACTCTCCTATCTTCATGAGACATAAAAACATCTTTCAGTACTTCATTGTCTTTTTTTTTAAATTTATATTCCACTGAGTTGATGAATGCCCATGGTTTTCACTGTTGCGTGATACACAGATGTTACACTACAGGATTTATTTATCAGCTTGGATTTAGGACAGAAAACACTTAACAGTGCCCAATACTAACACTGAGTAATAATTGGTTTTCAGCACCTTTAATTCTGGTGAATATTCTCCTCTTTCTTTCTGTAGGTGTTCGTATAGTTTTCCAACAGAAGTACTGAATTACAAATATGAGTGGACTCATATACTGAACCCAGGTTTTCAAAACCAGCCTGGATTCAAAGTACTTTGGAACTGATCAACATAATTTTGGATATCCAGCTTATGCAGGAGCTGATTTTCCCTCTAGTTCCCACTGAAATCAAGTGGATTGCAATCTGAAATCTGAAGATGGTTGCACACACCATTTTTCTTACAGAAAGCCAGTCTTAGTTCCAAACAAAGCTGCCAGCCTTTTCTGTGTTCCTTTCTTTACTTAGCTGAAATAGGAAAAGTAGGCTTGTATTATTAATGATTAGTTGTTACAGATACCGCTGCGTTTCTTTTTTTCTTCCCTATGCAATAGGAATTTATTTCTTTCAACATTTTTATTAAAAATTAATGATGCCATCTTTCTTTACTCTGTAGCTATTTCTCAGTTATTTTTGTATGATTCAAGCATATTGTTCTGAGTGATATTCAGGAACCACTTCCGTAATTGTATGTCCCATTTACTTAGGCCATCTAGGTATTTAAAGTTGTCTTCATTGGCTGATGGCAGGGCACCTATCCTGTAAATGAACATGGCATTTTTTTCAGTTGAAAAGAGATGATGCTGTCTCTACACAGCTTTTGTCTATTACTCCCAATTAAATCATTGACACTTCATTTCTTTTTTATTGTCTATAGCCTGTGACTGAAATGCAGCAGTGACTCACTATTATATAAAACAGGTCCATATTTTTCTTCTTAACTTTATGCTTCTTTTCAAAGTATGGGCGTGCCAGCTCTAATGTGCATGTGGCATCATTGGGAAAGAATTTGGAGGCAGAATAAAAGTATTCATTCCTTTCACCAGAAATTCCACCTATTTAAAGATTTTAAAGCAGGCAGATGGGAAATGCCTAAAAAAGTACAAACCCAGGGGAAGCAGAAAAAGAGCAGTTTGGAATGGACCATCTGTGAAAACTTTCTGAGTATCAGATGTAAGACTTGAATAGCTGGCATAGAGAACGAAAGCATCATTATCTCCAGATGATGCAGATGTTGGGTCTGCCTCAAAATATTGCCAAATTGTTCAATCTTTGCAGCAGTAATTCTTCTAGGTTGGATGAATGGCATAATCTTAGCTGGATTCAACAGGCTGACACCATCTGAGTAATCAAGTAAAACAGGTGTCCTTTCTTTTATGCCAGTTTACTCACAGGATTTTCAGTCTTGTTATTTTCTGTATTGCAGGAAAGGTAACTTTGGTCAGACATATTTGGCAATTCCAAGAGAATTCCTGAAATTATTTGACTGAAAAACTAGCTGGATCATTTTACAACTAGACTTAAGAGACCTACTGTCTATGAAAAGTCATAATAAAAACCCACAATATGTAATTAGGGATATTTTTTTCTTAGTTTTCTTTCCTCTGTTTTTGTTTTCTTTTATTTTTTTTTAATTAATTTCATTTTCCAGCAGGTTCTGATGGAAATATCCTCCTTTAAAAAAAAATCAATTTTATTTATTTCTCTGAGTGCATTCATTTGAAGAAATGAAGAAACAATTGTTTCATTAGTATTAATGCTAAAGAGCAGTTACCTTCTTTTTAAAAAACCCCTTATTTTAGCAGTATTATCTTGTAGCAATAAATAGTTTTCAGCTGTAAAATCTTTCCCTGAGATGAAAGAGTGAACAGGGATAAATATGAACAGGAAGTGGTACTGGCTAGGGTTTAAAGAGATCCTCTAAAATGAAACTTATTATTTTGAAAGTTATTTTAAAGTCATCTTGCCCTGTTCTTTTCTCCCTTTCCTCATGGGATTTTTGTTTATTAGGGGTTTTTTTAAGTGTAGGTCCCAGCTTCTGAGTAAAAATTTGTAATGTGTGTATATAACAACATAATTAGTGAATACAGTGAGCCATTGAAATTGGAATGAAAAATTCCCCACCAGATTTTATAACAGCTGCTGAAGTCATGTGGATAAGCCTGCTCTCAGTCTGAACATCACGGGAAAGAGATCAAAGGATTGTTCAGAGCTAATCATGCCTAGAGTAGGGTAAAAGAAACAATGGCAAAATTATGTTCATTTTTTTTTAGTTTTTAAAAATTGCTTTTGTCCATAATTATTTTATAGAGAACTGAAACCTTGTTTCAAAACTTTCAGGCTCAATTTGAAATTATTCACCCAGATTCTCCATAGGAACAAACATGTTGCTATGGAGATGGACCAGAGAAAAGTCAAAATATAGATACACATAGATTCCCCAGAGGAGTGTAATTTGAGGCATAAGTACACTGCTTAAACAGTATAAACAGCGTCCTGGTATGCCTTGTTTTCTCCATCAAAAGTACAATATAATATTCCTAATCCTAAATGATCTGTTGTTGTTTTAGGAACAGATTTTGAAAGGTTAGCCATTCTTCTAACATTTTGTTCACTTATTTTTTTACTAAAAGACAATAAAGAAACTTTTTTGATATTGCCTATGTGCTCTTAAAAGGGTAAATCAGCAGTAAATTGGATAAAACTTCACAGAAAAAGCAGTGGTGAAGACTTTGCTGATGCAAAGGCATCTTGCTTGCTGTGAGTTTAGTATTCCTAACAAATGTGTAAAAATGTATTCCTTTTTCTTCATTGCTGTAGAATGTGCTGACCTATGTGGAACTTCTGAGGGAGAAAAGATGAGTGCTTCTGCTCTGAAACCCATGCATCTGCCACTTGGAATAAGCAAAAATCTTTGTTAAGTTTTTGGATAAAAGACCTCTTCACAGTAATTGTTGTTTTAGGAACAGATTTTGAAAGGTTAGCCATTATTCTAACATTTTGTTCACTTATTTTTTTACTAAAAGACAATAAAGAAACTTTTTTGATATTGCCTATGTGCTCTTAAAAGGGTAAATCAGCAGTACCAAATGGAAAATTCCTGCCAAGGTCAGTACTGCATTCATAAAAGTGCAATAGCTCCTGTAATTTTTTCTTATAAGCATTATTTTCATAGTTCTCTTATTTTTAGCCAGTAGCTTGTGGAATTCAGTATCCATGGCCTTTTACAGCACTGCATCCCTGTGTAGTGCCACAACAAGAGACTACTGAGAGGGGATCTCTACAGGTATCCAAAGGGAGGGTGTCAAGATGATGGAGCCAGGTTCTTGGTGGTGCCAAGCAATGGGACAGGAGGCCAAGGGCAGAAACTGCTGCACAGGAATTTCATGTTCCTGCACATAAACATGAGGAAGAACTTCTTTACTGTGTGAGTGACCCCACACTGGAACAGGTTGCCCAGAGGGGTTGTGGAGTTTCCCTCACTGGAGATACTCAAGAACCGTCTGGACACAATCCTGTGCCATGTGCTCTAGGAAGGCCCTGCTTGAGCAGGGAGGTTGGACCAGATGACCACTGTGGTTCCTTCCAACCTCATCCATTCTGTGATTCTGTGAACATGAAGAAGAAAATATTCAAACTATAAATTAGATAGATCAGCTTCATGGATACCCTGTTTTTAATATTACATCTGGAAGCTATTAAAGAAAATGGATTTCTCTTCAGGGATGTTTTATTGACAATAATTCGCACAGATTTAAAAATATTTCTCTACAGCTGTGACCACCAGCCAAGTTTTTGTGTGAAAATGACTGGTTTTTTATAAGTCCTCTACATCATATGTATTACCTAATATAGATGTGTATCTGTGCTCGGAATGACTCTTCTTAGAGAACTAAAATACTTGGAAGCCCTTCCAAATAACTGCTAGATCAAATGAGAAGTAGGCACCAAATCCGCTCCTCCGGAGTGCTTCCATATATGCACAAATCCTCTTTAATGAGTTTAAGTTCCTTGAAAACTTGATGCTTGAATGTGAGTTCTCTGTTTCTCTTGCACTTTCATTTGTAAAAAAAAAAAATTTTGGAGCTTTTTTTTTTTTTTTTGAAGCTGGTCTCTAATATTTAATTAAGAAGTACTGTCACCTCCTCATTCAGTTCTGGAGGTAGATTGCTAAAGTAATGCCCTTAGAAGTTCAGAAATATTGTTTGTACCTATTCTTTACCTAACACTAGCTGGGCTCTGAGGGGCTTACTCTGAATAATTCTCTCACTAGTAATGTCAAGTTTAAAAGAAATTTATGTATGCCCATGGAGGTTTGTTAGAGGGAAAGCCTAATTTCCAAGATATACAAACGTTCCCAGTACTGTCCGAACCAGGCTAATTTATGTGTGTGACAGAAATGGTTTGGGTCTTGAAAACAGAGGAGGAATTGACTGAAGTTTTGGTGAAGTTTCAAGGGTAACCAAGTATCTGTAACTAAGGTGTAACTAAGAGCTTAAACAGGAAGACAAAATGCTAATGCTCTGTAAAAAATAATTAGTTTGAAAGCTTTGCTTTTATTGAAAAAGGCATATATATGCCACTGACAGGAAAAACACGGATTAAAAAGATACGTGGCAAAATGTAACCTCTGGGAACTAGTAAGAGTCACAGCTATATTAAAATCCCATCAAGTGAAGAATGCATGCTCCACACCACAAAGACAACAAATCAGAGGCTGGTGGCAAGTCAGAAGCAATGCATTCTTCAGGCAGTGCACGAAAATGATTACACTTGGGCAAGCTGAGCTACTCCATTAAGAACAAATGCACTTCCAGTGTTAGCAGGGGAGGCCTAAACCCCCATGATTGCTTCTAAATGAGCTGTGGCACCACTGTGTATTCTGGAACATGCCAATTTATTTGGTGACGGTCCAGCATGGCATGAAAGTGAGGTATTTGGGTATTGACAACAGAGAACAAGGTAACTGGAAGTCCAGGAACCAGGAAGGGGCAGGTAAGAGGCAATGCTGGAACTTGCATTGCACAGTGTGATGAAGAACCTGCCAAGTGTTTGCACAGGGGCACAGCCAGAATTCTTGGGCTGTTTCAGCAGGGCCAGAATAGTTCCTTAACTTCCCTGATTCATGTCCACCCAGAAACTTTTTGGAATATATAGGCCTCTCTCCCTCTTTGGCAGATGTGTAGAGAAAACTGTAAGCTGGTGTATCCCCTTCAAAACAGACTTAAGAGCCAATGTGGTTTTTGTTGAAAGGTAGAACACGAGAACCTCTTGCAAATTCATTTTCTGCTTCCTCTAAAAAGTTTCAGCAAAATATGTAGTTTAGTACTTATGAAACCTAAAGCAAGTTTCCCAGAAATCCAGATGTGGATAGTCTCTTTACATATTCTCAACAAGGAGAAAATTTTTAGTATTTGAATTAAAAAAAACACACTAAGGTACCACAAATGAAAGTTCTTGTGTTACTTGGAGTATGTGAAAGCTAAGCACTTTATAAAATCAAACCCACAAAGAGGCTTTACCTGCCCCCAAACACAGTTATGCACAATGACCAGAAAAGCTCCCCAAAACTGAAGTGTAGAGCACAATGGCTTGCACAAAACGTAGGTGATAGGCAAAGCAATCGTAGGAGACCAAGTCATACCTGGAGATGAAAACTAAACTACTGAAATATAAATGTCTTACCAAATGGAAAACAATTATGTAGAATCTTTGAAAAGGAAATGACGGTTTAGTGACATCTAGTGATATTAATACTTGTCTAGATATTTCCATCTAAATATGACATCAAGTATTGGTTTGGGGGAATCCATGTTCCACTTTAAAGGAATATATAGTTTGTGCAGATGTTCAGATTTTTGCTGGGAAAATCCAAATGATATGTATAATTTTGGGGCTCAACAAAAGTCACTTGCAGTTAAAAGTGAACTACAAGCAAATCACAGTTCAGCTTGGAATGATGGAATTGAATAAAAATAAGCAAAGCAAAATGTAGGCAGCGAAAAAAATAGAAAATGTAACTGGACATGATTTTACCATGAAAATAAATCCTATGGGGAATATTCTATTCTTCAAGTTGTTGAAATTTGATTAGTTTAGGTGTTCAAATATTCTATAAAGGCAAAGACACATGCTCTCTATTATCTAGATGTGAGCACTGAAGCTCTGAACTGACTGTGGCACATTTTTATGTTAGCAAAAGAATCATGAAATGAATGTATTTTTATTCTTGTCTGCAGAGCCCCAAGGAGCAGAACTTATAATGAAAACACTGAAAAAGTTAAGTGATATAACTTTTCTTTAAGACTGAGCTTTTGTTGAAGTGAGAAAAACAACACAGGATCCTTTAATCAAATAAAAAAAATTATAAGACATTATTTTCTGCACTTTCACTTGCATGCGAACATTAATTAAAAAAAAAAAAAAAAAAGCCCCACTCTAAAATATCTGAAGCCACATAGTGAAATATTATTTTAAGGCAGGGGCCCAGTTTTAGAACAGATCTGACTCAAGTCAAGCAGTATAACTTCCTATGTCATAAAAGGGACATGAGCCTGAAGCCATTGAAAACATTGTTCCAGACACACCACTGCTAATCAAACATAAGTCAATAAATGTATCAACAGGTGTTTCATAATCAGATGTCCTATCAGATGTCAGACTGGAGTGTAAGAATGTGAAAATCAGAAGAAATGAAGTAGACTTTTTTAACTTTATGCATATTTCTAGCAGCAGATGACCACTGATAATGAGTCAGGCAGTCTCCCCAGAACTCTCATATCCCCCCAGAACTCTGCCATTTTTGCACTCAGCTTTTCTGTTCTTTATCTACCTCATTTATAACCTTTTCATGTTGTCTCTTTTAGGTTTTAACACTAAGGTTAAAAACCTTAAAACACTAGCACTTTCAGGTTTTGTCTCTTTTAGGTTTTTTTAGGTTGATATGTTATAGTTTCTTTATCAGCCAGGTTCAGTACCATCCCAAAACTCTGACATCAGTAAAAATCTGGGTTGTTTTTTTTTTCACTAAACCGAGGGGAAAACCACAGTTCTTTAATATGAGGCCATAACTTCTCTGTTGCAAGACTAGGCTCATTACTTCACTGTTAAGGAACAAACATACTGTAACCACACAAGAAAATTGAACAGCTCTTTTCTAGTTATTAAGCTGCTGTTTTTTTCTTGGCAGGGGGAGGGGGATATTGTGGGCTTTTATTTTTAATTTTGTACCATGCAAAGTTGCCCCCAAGCACCACTGGGCAAGACACCCTTTGGTGTGATATATAACGTGTAGTGTTGATGTCCTGCCCAAAGAATGTCTTGGGAAGAGCAAGATGTCAGTGTGATTGCTGAATGCCTGCTTCTATTGACACAAAACCCAAAGCATCTATTGCAGAAATCAGAAGGGTTCGTGTATGCTACAATAAAACAGCCTTCCAAACTGTCTAGAAAGGTAAATGCAGATTTGGCATTGAGTAGAGGACAATGTATGATCTGTGAAGCTGGAAGCAGCAGACATGATAAAATGATGTATTTTGTGTGTACAGGCCCATTGTGCAGAAATGAAAATAAGGTAAGAATGACAGCTGGATATTTTCTGGTGTGCAGTTTTTCTGTCGAAGAAAACTAATCTGCTGAAAATGGAAATATCCTGGGGAATGTTGATCTCTGTAGACACTTGTTTGGCTTTTTCACAAAGTGGATTTTATATTTTGGCTGCTGATCTAGACATCAGAATCCCAGAGTTTTCATCAATTGGCCCTTTAGATACTTGCTGCTTCCTGACTACACAGAACTCCATCCTTCCAGGACAGTGTAATACAGCATGTGAAAGGATTGGGAAAGTCAGATTCCCTGCTAACTCATTGCCCAGATACCCACCCACTGAAGAGCCCAGGTAACATAGCTGCCTTTAATAACATGAGCTCAGCCTTTGAAATGTTTTGCTTTTTAAAAAATTAGAGCTTCTAGACTTCCATTTCAAACAGAAATCAACTTTCAAAATTTCATTTTGATTTGTGATGCTTAAAAAATAATAAATGTTACCTTAAAAATGACCAGAGAAGAATGATAGGAAAGAAAAAAGGAAAAGTTAAGTGGAGATGGACAAGCTGGAAATTATTATTATTATTAAAATTGATGAGTTGGATGTTAAATGAAAGAAAATGGATTAGTATTGCATGTCAATGGAACCCTTTTAAAATATTCATAATCTTAAATAAAAAGAGCATCTTCATATCTGTGTTTTCTTTGGTCTTTTCCCTTTATATCGTCATCTATTGTATCCAGCCTAGAGATAAATGTCCCCACAGCCTTTATTAGTACAACACCAAGGGCAGAACTACTCACAAAAATATAGACCTCCTAGAGTGCATCTCAAGATTATTAGCATTTTGGAACAAAACCCAGGGGTAAAATTCTGGCTTGATTTACATCCCCACCTATTATTTTTAATGAGACTATTATTGCATGCATATATTCTTTTCTCAGGTGCTATACAGGTATATTAACTTAAGTCGTCTTATTGTTCTGGTGTTGGAGCCAGCAGATCTCATTCATTACTTTCAAGCTGACGACAATTTCTCGCAGTTCTTTCCTGTCATTTCTTTGAACTTTTTTAATTTGGGTTTTTTTAGGCTATTATGCAATCTTTCATTTCACACAGCTATTCTGTGAGAAGGGTTCCCTAGACTGTGATTATAATTTCTCTGCATATCTGCCCTTTTATGCAGAACTCTCCCAAGAAATCTCATTTTCATTCTATGCAAGTTGTTCTTTTGCCCTCCTTGCTGGCCACCAATTTGACATGTACTTTGTGACTTCCTTAATCATCATCTAGTTCAATGATTTACTTGATACTGCAGATTATTTAGTATATTCCTGTTGTGTTGATTTTGCAACTTATTGTTCTACTCATCCTGATCACTAACATTTAAACTAATATTGCTGTTCACAGTCATTACCTGACAGCTGAATTATTTCAGTTCTTATGTGATCTTTATACATCAGCAGAGGTATTTAAATGCTTTTATAATCCTTATATAGTGAAATTTTACTGTGTCCTTGTTTTTCTCATCATAACATGTAACTCTTCTTCTGCCAATCAATTTTTAAAGCATTTTTCTTCTCATGTAGATTAGTTAGAGTCTAAATATTTTTTCAGGTATTTGCTTTCACACTATAATATAATGTTAGACTCACACAAAATTCTGATGGAAAGAAACCTCTGGAAGCATCTAGTTTAACTTCCTGCTCACATCAGCTATAAGGGCAGACCAGGCTTCTCTGGGCTTTATTGTGAAAACAAAGGATGGAGACAGCACACCCTCCTCATAACCAGGCAAACTGTTTCAGCTGGTGAAAGCTTTTCCTTCTATCTAGTCTGGATTTTTCCTTTTTCAGTTTACGCCCATTGTCTCTCATCCCACCACCACCACGTTATTATGAACAGCCTGGCTCCACCTTCTCAATTACACTCCATGATTTTGTAGGTAGCTCCTTTGAAATCCTCTCGGCAGGATAGTCTCCTTCTTTTTATTTGACCACAGAACCAAAATCTTTGTATTGTTTGGTCGTTGACGATCATCTTAAAAACCTAAACTATTGTCAGCATGTGTGCTTTTTCTATTGCTTTACCCTTTGCTGAAGTCACATTTGCTGCTATGTCCTGTGCTTCAGACAGAAGTTGATTAATTAACTGCATTCAGCTCTCCCAGGACTACTTTGCCATGTTTTAGACCATTTTCTCTTGTCAGGAGGTAGTCAGATTGTGAAATGGTGGCACTGTTGTTAATTTAATTAAGTGATAACCTCCCCGTTTCCAATGTGGATTTTGGCAACAGTCATGTCCTGGACCCTGACTGACTTTTCCTTTCTGATTCTGAAGCCATGGCATTCACTGCAGACCTTGCTGTGCTTCGCTGGACAGCCAAATAAGATCTGTCATCAGGCATGGAACTCCTGGGATTTTACCACACTTTCATTTCAGCTCCATATTCAGTTTTCCCTTTTTCTTTTCCGTGTTAGTTTTTATTTGTCATTCTGTTTTGACTTTTATCCCCAAATATCTGCAGATAATGATTGAGGTTTCATGGTGCAATGTGAACTTCATCAACTAATCAAGCATAATAATTTTGTTTGGAAATTGTAGTTATTCTTAGGCAGAGGTTGTATTGTACGTGATGTCTCACAGCTGCCCAAATCTGGTTATAGAGTGCCACATTTTTATACCTTCACCTTAGTTTAGAACACCTCCCATAAAAGGGAAAATAACAGAAATACATCTTCTATACGCCACTTGCAACGTTTTCTAGACATCAAATTATTCCTTAAACTTCCTTAGGTCAGCTTTCTAAGGCATAGTTAAGAGACTAAATAGACAGAAAAACTTGAAACATTTTATACAAGTAGTCTTTTCTGATGTCCCCAGACAAGACAGAATTCTGCCTTTTTTGGTCTGTGCTGTAAGTCTCCCCACTTCAAGAATCCTGGAGTCAGGATGAGCAGAGCAGTATGTGTGCACAAAACACACTGCTCAGAAAATTTTGATCCATCTCATCCACTGATTGTTCACAGTTATACTGAGTGAACTGTGGAAAATTCCTTCAGGATCTCTAGGAGGACTCAGAATATTTTGTTATTTACTTTGATATGTGTAGGTACAAGACCTTGTCAAGAGCTGATGGACAATTCTTTTTCCTTTATTTAAAAAGACACACCTTAGAATCAAACCCTAAAATCTGTGAGAGATTTGGCAGGCAGGTAGGGTCTGTATGCTGCCTTTTGAAAAGCTTTATTACAGTTAAAGGAGGGAAAGCCCTACAGATTTTTGACCAGCATGCAAGAAAAGGATTACTAAAGTGACAGCAAGCTGGCCATGAAACTGTAGGGAAGCTACTTAAGACCAATTTGTCCTTCTCACTGAGTCTGATTAGTCAATTCTTTTATTTTAGGCCCTTGCTGAGTTTTTGCTCATATAAATTCCTGTTACAATTATCTTAATCTTAAGCCCGTGACTCAGTTTCAGAAGGTCACCCAGCAGGTGGCACTCCCCATCTGACTTAAACTGATCCAGGAGCCAAGAAGAGAGAGCTTTTGGCACTTACACGTCAGGGCAGACCTGCCAAGCCTCACATCCTGGGTGGCAGACGAGTGCCTTCATCTCCATCCCCACTTTCCCGCACAGCACAACGTGGGGGCATCTTTTCTGTTGACCCACTTGCAGAGGAACCTTTCTAGGTCTCACATCCTCTCCGGCATCTTTGTGCTGTGGTTCCTTCACTGTTGCACAGCCTAGTAAAAGGCTGAAAAGTCCAGCTGGTGCAAAGGAAGCTGCAAGTAGCAACGACCAGAAAAGAGCTGTAGAACAGAGCTGAAGGGTGATGTGGAAGCCTGTAAAGTGCATGCCTGAAGAAGGCTAAAAGAAGCTTGGCACTGGAGTGAGTACAGATAGATTGACATGCATAGGCATGTGTCCCAAGATGTATAATTTGCATCTCACTCTTCTGTAGGTTTTTGTGACCTTTTCAACATTTCAAGTTTCATATAATTAACATATTTCTTCCGGTTAGAGAGGCTGAAAGGTTAGAAAGGTTGAAATCAGAGATAAACAGATCTCTCCTTTGAGTCAACAGATGAAAAAGGCACAGTCTGACACAAACTAAAATTATAATTAATGGAAAATATGAGACAATAGAAAAAGCATCAAATATGAAACAAGATGTTTCACTCTGATGTGGCCTCTGCCTAGCCCGAGTTTCTCTGCATTTTGGTAGCTTTCATCCATCCACTTCTTATTTTTCCCATTGAGAAAAACCTGAAGTGCCTTTTACATTCTTCCTCTCACTATAGATTCTGTTCTCTCTGCATCACCTATACCTTTAGTGTTCCCATGTTCCCAAAGAAATTGTCATGAGGTCTTTTCTGGATTAATTTTGCTGCCCTACATCCTTCCACTTTGTACCCTTCCGTAGTAGTTTGCAAATGAAAGCACCCCTGGACAAATCATACAGGAGTTCTAAACTTAAGCAAGATTTTTAGATATTTATTTTCTACATCTAGACACATTAGAGGAAGTTCTCTTCTCTACGCTGGAAGAAATATTCCTTACAGTCTAAATAGTGATACCATTTTGTTTTCCTAGTTGGAGATACACTTCAGAGTAAAGGGATATTATTCTTCTTTCATGAGTATGTGTTTTAAACTCTAATGACTAATCATGGAGCTGATATGATCTAAATGTTCATATCGTAATAGATCATTATGCTACTGCTTTTATTCTGTTGATTGTTCTAGATGTTCTTATTTCTCACTCGTGTCTGTTCAATAAATTTGTGCCTGCCATTACATGTTGCAGTTTATGAAACCAGACTTATGAAATGCATAAATCCTGTTTGTTAAAGACATGCATTAGAGTTTGCTGTATCAGAAACTTAAAACCACTGCCCAGGGTTAAAGGGTTGACAATCTGAGAGGTACAGTAGGATTTTGTTTTCTCGTATGACGCTGGTGAGGTGTTGAAGTGCTGTGTTTATATGTAAGAGAATGTGTGTTGTGCTGCTAGAATTGGAAATCGTTATTTTTACCCTTCAGGGATTCCTTGTTTTATCATTCAGGATGGGGTTTTAGGGCTATAAACAAACTGCTTTATGGATTACAGCTATGAAATAGGGGACCAATTGCAGCACAACTTCCATTTGCTAAATATTACATACATACATATGTCATATGTTTGTGCATGTGTATGGCCCTGTTCTTTCACTATGCAAGCTCTAAATGCATTCTAAATTTATGCTATATAGAAATGAAAAAAGGCTGCCACAAACTGTGGATTCCATAATTATTTTGTCCTAGGCAATATTCCAAGACACGGAGAACTACTGATGTTATTTCTATTACGGAGTCATTAGTGTCAAACTCAAGCCCTCAAAATAATAAGCCATAGCTCATTTTCCCAGAACTCTGAAATTATTATTTTTTTAAATTTTCCTATAATTTTTAAATCTTGTTTTCTGGGGATTTTTTCTTAGCTATTCTCAATCTCTTTAAATTGGATACACATACCTATGTGCACTTTTC
This sequence comes from Daphoenositta chrysoptera, assembly GCA_013397915.1. Taxonomy (NCBI): domain Eukaryota; kingdom Metazoa; phylum Chordata; class Aves; order Passeriformes; genus Daphoenositta; species Daphoenositta chrysoptera. The sequence goes on along the minus strand of VZRO01007940.1, from coordinate 1,505,440 downwards.
TATATTCACATGTAAGTATGTGAAAGTCTGTGCATAGTTCTTACTTTTCCATATATGTATTAATTCCAGAGGAAAATCAATTCCAGTTGCATACACGAGAAATGTCTGTTTTTCATAGCCTGTCTGGCAGAAAATACTTTGTTCTGTTGGGACTGTGATAACAGGGAGCTATATGAACTCTTTTATGTCTGCATGTATATTCTCAATATTCCATTTACAATGACCTATATTGTATTTTAGATCTCTCAAAATGTTCTGATTAAAGAGGCTTGTCATGACAATTAAAACTAGCCTAGTTTTTTTAGTGGTTATCATATATTAAATTCTAAGTATCTTAATTTACTGGCAGTGTCTTGCTTTCAAAGACAGAGACTGAAAAGTCTGTAATTATAGTTTGTATGATTTCACCATTTTTTCCCAGCAAGAACAAATATGCAGACTACATCAATAATGCTTCATTAACATGCTTATTATAAAAGCTCTTCAGTATCTGACTGCATTAATTTTTTAAATTTATTTTTTGTTATGCTCTGTAAGATGGAAAAACCTTTTTATCTCTACTTTATGTGTCAAAAACCAGTACTGAAGATATAGAAGTGAGAATAAGGTCTGGAATAAAAAAGGTTTTAGTTTATTAAAAAAAAAAAAAGGAATTAAAAAAGGATTTGACTTCTTCAAGGTCATATAGGAAATCTGGAGCAAAGTAAGGTCTCAGATTTCAGGCTAGTGCCTTTCACTCAGTTTATAATATGCTAGGTAATATACTGCTAGAAGAAATTACGGAAAAGAAATTACGGAAATCCCTCTAGGGAAAAGGAGTAAAAAAAAAAAAGAGAAAGGATTCATATCCTTCAGAAAAAAAAAGATGTTAGATGTATAAAGGTTTGAACCTGCATCCATTTTCCATCACTTCTGTTGAGAATTGAAAGCACGTAGTATGTTGCAGGACTGTTCACCTACATGCTGGTCCTTAGAAATGTATGAGTGCTTTTCATTCTGCCAAATAAATGTGTGCTGTAGGGTACAATCACTGTTCAAGCATTTTTTATTTCAGGTTGTCACTCATGTATTTGAATTGCACATTTTTCTCCAAATGAGCTAAGAAATCTCTACCCAGGATTTTTCTAACCCTTTATGGGAATTGGACATGTCACTTGATTAAAGATGAATTTTTCAAAACATCCGCATCCCCAAGCTTCCTCAGGTCTTAGACACACTGTTTTCCATATTGTTTGGGTTTGACTCTGTTACCAAAAAAGAAAAACTGACTTTGCATTTTTTCTTTCCTAAATTCAAATTAAACATGGGAAACAGTAAACACAAATGCTGAATTCAAGGTTTTGCAAATGCAAAAGTTTAGACATAAAAATAGAAGAATCTTTACAGTAATCTTATGAACTATTCAGAAAGTCAGTCCACTTTTTGTATGAGATGCCGATATCCTGATTATATGCCAAAGCACAAAGCTTAATATGTAGAGAATCTGTAGTGTCTTGGTTTTACTATATCTAGGGTTAAAAATTACACAAGAGACAACGTTCACTGCAGTGTAAAAAAGATTGACTGGGGCCTGTTTCACTTTCATTTTGTGTCTGGTCTGTGTTTTGGAGAGACAGACTGTGAATTGTACATTGCATTGACAGACAACATGACTTTAAATTATTACTAATATGTGTTCTCGTGACTATAATGCACTTCTCTTCTTGCCCCATGTTGCAGGCTGAGTAGCCAGACAGGTGACTGGGAATGGCTGCTCTTCCTTTTTATGTTGGGGAGCCTTAGAAGCAAAAGCTTCTCCCCAAGGTGGAGCCACTCTGCATTGTTCTACACTCCAATGATAAAAGTAACCTGGAATTCAATTTATTTTTGAAAAACCCATTTGTACATTCTTTCCTTTGATGAGGGCTTGAAAAAGAAAGTAAGAATCTTAGTCAAAGTGGGTTTATAGTAAGTTTACTTTTATCCATTGTCTTATTCTAAACAGTAAAGGGAGCAACACAGAGTCATCCTCATGGAATACAGTAATATTATACTTCAATGAGAGATCTGCCTTCCAAACCTTTAGCAACTCCAGCTGGCAACTGTAACTTTTTTTGGCAGTGAGACTTCTGGAAAAAAACGAGATAGCAGGGTGAAAAACTACAAAAGAAGGCTAGAAATGGAATAATTTTCCTGTAAGTGGGGAAGTTTCCAAGGGTTAATCATATTGAAAATATTTTAATTCTGCACCTAACTTGCTACCATCAGTTCTCAAGACAAATACTGCCTATTTCTAAGTGACAGACTGTCCCCACAAAGCACAATATATCATTTATTTTTAAATTTAAAAAACCCCTTTTTTTTCTTTTTTTTTTTCTATTTTACTACCATTAATGATGAAAGATAATGCAAAGCTTTGCAGTTCTGTTTAATTTCACAAGTATTTCAAAACACAGATTCCAGAACTGTGGCTGTAGACTACTGATGGACAATAGCCATCCCTATTGACTGCTGAAATACATACACAAGTCATATTTTTGTGCTAAGAGTGCTGATTTTCCATGAGAACCTTTATGATTGATAAGTCACTTGTCCTGCACTGCACTAGAAAGCTCTATTCAACCCAGAGTGGTGGAGATAAACAAAATAACCGAGAACCAAACATGCATTAAGGCCACCTTAACTATTTTCCTGAGCATTTACTTGTAGCCTGAAAACGATAATTTCCTTTCAAGGGTCATTAGCACAAGGAAAAGGTGCTACAATTCACATCCCACAGAGGCCTGGGAAATAACTTATTAAAACTGTGTTGCCTCCACCTAATTAAGACCACAGAGAGGTGGTTTGTGTGCTCACTGCTCTGCTGTTCTCTGCTCCATTGAAAACTTGTGTTCCAAAATCAAGGGCTCGGAAGTTAGGAAATACTGCGACTAAGTCGGTTTTGGTTCACAGTTACACGATTTCAATGAACTTTTACCTCTGTTCCAGGAGGCACTTTCTTTCCAGATCTTGATGACCCATGGGATTAATGGGTCTCAAATTCCCTTAAGGTCCTGTTACAAGTCCTCCAGTGAGAAACATTTCAGGAAACTCCAAAAGTGTCCTCATTCTCTTTGTCTTCTCTGTGGGTTTCTTCTGGAGTATAATTATTACACAAGACAGCAGATGCAGAACTGAAACAGGCAACTCCCAAGTATTTGTAGGCTTTCTGAAACGACACTTGCAGCTTTTTGTAGTGTATCTGGGAGTGATCAAGTGTGAACTTGTGAGTTTTATCTTCAGTCATATTATGAAAAGAAAACAGAGAAAAGCTGCCCTGGAACAAGAAGAAAGGGTTTCTTTCTCCCTTAAGACAACATGTGCAGTCTGAACATCAAAGACAATGAAAAAGAAGCAAAAGGATGCATCAGCTCTGCTAACTTAAAGACATTTAGCAATATCTCACTTGGATAACTGGGCAACATCATTAACAAAACCCACAGATCATCTCCATTGTCATCCTTGGCTCCTGAAGCTGGTGAGGTTACTTCAGCCACAAGCCTCTGGACCATACTTCTTTGCCCATGGCAATGTTGTCACTTCCACAAAAACGTTCCTATGTGCCTAATGTGTTCACCCTGTTTGGTAAGGAATGATGTGAATGGGAGCTAGTGATAAATTGTGTTCAGCACAATACTGGTGCAAAAAAATCAACCTTCCAGCATTTTCTAGGGCTGTGTATTGTTGTCTGCAGCCCAACAGGATTTAAAGTGGGTTCTCAGGTCTTTTTCATTAGGAAAAAAAACCAAACAACCTCCTTATTATTAGTCATTGCATGAAAATTGTGTTATCAAGAGAAGTCTGTAACAAGTCTTTGCTTGATGCATCTCAGTTATCACATGGCCCTAAGAAGCCTTTTTACATCTTTCATTCCATTAAAAATTCTTTCAGCCCTTTCTCTCAAACCCTTCAGCTGTGTTAGCACAGTGCTACAAAACATCTCTGGCCTGCTCTCTGTTGCTGTAGTGTATTAAACTGGTCTTGGCACTATAAATTTTCTTCATAGGCTTGGCCATATCTTTGTCTCAAATACTTTTCTGAAGTTTATGGGATCCTTCATTTTTCATGGATCGTAAAGTTAGAATGAACTGTTGAGGTATCTGTTTTGCCCTCCCAGATAAAACATTCCACATTATTTCTCTGAAAGAGATTACACTTGGATGGACCTGCCCCAGGCCTATCTTACAGCTCTGTGGAGGCTTCCTGCAGAAACACCAGGCAAATATTTTGATAGAATACTTTCCTCACTTTCTGGACTCTTTCTTGCCTGTTGGGACTATTTCTGATAGAGCCTCAGTAGTAGAGGCTTGTGTAGCAAATTGCAGGGTTTATCAAAGGTGGCAGGGTGCCAGGACTGCTGCGTGCTCTGAAGGTCATCACCTGCAAGCAATTGTAGCATGCAGCATCTCTCTGCTGCACTCCTAAAAAGCTCTGATCCTGGAACAAGCTCTGGAGGGCACAAACATGCTTGTTTTAAATTTGCTTGCTTAATCTTGTGTCTACAAATACCTTGGAATATGTAAGCCAGAGAGAGATTGATTACGTTCTTATTTTAGGTAAACAAAATCAAAGCTTCATAAGGTTTTGGAAATTCTAAGTTTGTTAGAATATGCTTTATAAGCTTCTCTTTTACTTCTTTTTTCTTCTTCAAGAGTATGTTTTCAACATATAACGACAAGCGTAAAATTTTCATTTAAAATATGAGTTCACTGCCTGAAATATAAATAAAAGCAAAATATACTTTTATTTCTAAGTGCATTATCCTGTTACAAGGAGGCTCTGTGAAAATATACATGCTTTTCTGGTGACTGAGTACACTGTGTTTCCAGCCTTGTATTTCATGGGGAAAGCTCTGCTGTTTCCATCGGAAAAAAAAAAAAAAGGAAGTTGGCAAAAGAACATGTTCTGGAATAGAATTATTCCACTATCAAACTAATGTGAGTTTCCAACCATTTCTGTGTGTGCGTGTGGAATAGAGCCCTGTTATAGCAGCTTTTTTATTGCAAAGCTTTAAAAATATGACTCATTGGTGTTTTGTCAGTGGAAGTGTTTGTAAAAGACGTTAGAGTATTATTTGTTTTCAAATTGCCTGTTCACTCTGATTTCAAATGTTTATATACAGATCACATTCAAAAATTTCTTGATTCAAATCATCTGAACATAAGTTGGTGTGGATAAAAACCACTTCATCACATTTTTTGTTCAACTTTCCATGTGATATCCATGTGATATATTTTAAAATAATGTGTGTTACTGTAGTAGTTGAATTTAAGCACTTTTTTTTTTGCTTAAATATCTGACATCAGAAAAGCACGTAAATGTACACATCAATTAAATGCAAACTTTTCAATATATAACTCAAAACCGTTATGCCTCAAAGGGTAAATTAATAATAAAACTATCAGTACCAATGTGCGTTTACTGACCAATGACTAATTGGAATAAAGTCTTTATAGAAAAGGTAACAATGAGAAAATTCATAATATTAAGAATGTTATAAGGTATACATAAAGCTGGTATGCATGTTGAAGTGAGAATTTTATTTTTTACTGAACATAACAATAACATCCAAATGCACAAAACCTAAACCTCTATTAACTTCAGAACTCATAGAACAATGTAAAGGTTTTATTTTTTGTGAGTGGACTACTGCTGGTCTTCGTGATATTGACTGAAGAAAGGACACTAAAAAAATCAGAAGGAGAAAGAAAGGGACATGGAGAAAAATATATATTTCATACATCATGGATGTAACAAGATTTTCTATTTCAAACTGGCTTTTTTCTTTATAGAACCACTGGGTTCTTGGTGATGGAATGAAGAAAAGATAGGTCATTTCTGTTTATTTAATGGAAATCCTTTTCTTAGTCCTCTAATAATTAAATAGTGTTTTATCTCTAACAAAGTGTTAATAAAACAAACAAAAACCTGTAGAAATTACGATTTGGCAGTATATTTTTATGTCACTTCTATCTCTCTGATTCATCAATGTGTCACTGATGTTTAGAGACACAAAGACATATTTCACTTACGGTAATATTGCTCCTTGTCATGAAAATGAACCTGCAGCATTTGACAGGATGTGTCCAAAAGTAAATAAACAGTAAGGGGATTTGTTTTGTTTTTTACTAGACATAGGTCTTTTCATGGTTTTCTGCTTTTCAAAAATCGAACAAGAAGTAAAGTGGCCAGGCTGGTACTTAGGGAAAGTTTGGCCGATGTCATTTGGGAACTTGGTATGAGGCACTTCCTAAGAGTGGATCTTGTGGTGAGGTTGGACTATGATTGAAAAATCTGCACCACTTTCCCAAAATCTGTTGTGATTTTAGGATGATTCTTGAATAGAAGAAGAGACCAACATTTTTAGTCAAAATGCCTGCTTAATTACTTTATTTGCATTGGAAGTATTTTTAAATAGAAGAATTTTTTATGAAGTTCAAAGAACTTTTTTTTATTAAAGGAAAAGAAGGTTTACTGGTAATGTTTTCAGCTGTTTTTTTCTTTTTTTTCCTCAAGTACAGGCCTAATTTTCTGACTTTCCCTTCAACATTCTGCTGAATTTCAGATTACTCTATAAACAACAGTTAACAAATAAATCCAAGTTCAACTACAAAGTTTGGTTTATCGGCAGGCCTATATATCTTAAGAAATATAGTAAGTAAAGACTGAACAAAATAATGAGAAAATATAATGTTTTCCTGAAATAAAATGAAATATATTTAAAATTGAATGTATTTTATATGCTTTAATTAAAAAATGGAATTATATTTCTAACAAAATGTGAACCTCTTTTTCTTGGTGTAGTAATGGCGGTACTTATCAGCACCTGATAATAAATATAAATAAATATAAATATAAATAAAAATAGTACTTGATCCCAGGAAAACAGTTCAAATGTTTCATCAGAGATCACCAAAGCCTTTCTTTCAATGCAGCTCAGGGAAATGAAACCCTTTCTCTACTCACTGTAATTTCAATATTTTCAAGGTTTTTATTTCAAAGTCTGTGACCATGTCCTCCATTTCTGTGGTCACGCAGCTTTTAACTGGGAATAACTTCTGATTAAATACATTTACTTGACAAGGGTGCTCTAATCAGAAAAAAAGTTTGAGACACCAAAGCTCTTACTTTTCAAACAACCACAAGGAATACCAGTGACTTGGTAAGTTTTGAGTATTCAGAGGAGAAAGAATGAAAAAGGCAAATCGTAGCAAAATTTTAAGTTGTATTAATCTTGTAAAACAAAGGTTTTAATCACAAGGGCACTGTACTGAATGACCTGAAGACATGCCTGTCTCTCAGAAGCTGAGTACAACTTCTTTCAAGTACTTCTTGTGAGTAGATGTGATCCTGGTACTTTACAACAACTGGAAAAGGGTCAAAACAAATGTTAAGTTCAAGTTACTCAAAATTAGACAACAGAAATCATGGATCTTAAGACCTTGTGATGGTTTCTTGTAAATGATATCCAGTTATGGTGGATAACAGAGCAAACCTTCCCAAGAAAAAGCTACCGACTTTATTGGAGCACACATGAATAATGACAGAAAGTTCATACAGAGTTCTCAAGATTACTCAGTGTAGAGAAGTTGTAGTGATAAAGTTCCAATATTTTATTCGGCCCTGAGACTCAGCAGTCATCATGGAAACTTTGGTAAGGATTCCAACATTATTGAGAGCTTAGTGACATAGGTAGCAAAATGGAGATGGCAAAGGCTCTGTTTGCTCATTGCAATGCCCATGCTTGGAATTTGGCACAGCTTCAGACTGTAATAATACTACTATTGTATGTGACAACCCTGTAGTGTTTTAGCAGTCTATAAAATTTAATTCAAATTGCACAAACAAGATGTGATTTTGCAGGCAAAATAAAAAAAAAAGAAAAGTTGTGGCAATGTTATAAGGAATTTGACTGAAAGGATAGCATATGTGTGGAGGAGAACTTGTTTTAATTTCTGAGCTCACTAGAACAAGTCACAATAGGAAAACTTGGACACATGCAAAGAAAGAATTTAAAATTATTGTTTGAACTGATTGCAAAGTGTTGTGAGTTTTAAAAATCACCTTCTTTCATATTTAGTTATATGGAAAAATTCCAAAGAGGGTAGATCTTTCCAATGCAAGTTGCAGCAAAAGAAGATAAATCTTATTTCTCTCCACTCCTGAAATCTAGACGTAAGATATCAAGCAAAGCTTAGCACCTTGTAATTCAAATGGCAGAACGGGCCCGCAGTAGGAGGTTTTTCAAAGTACAATTTCAGATTATGTATGCAATGAGGAGCACTCACTTGATATGTTATGCTAGAAGAGCTCCAGCTACAGAATCTTTGGCAAAGAAGCAAGGATAAAAATCTGTGAAAGGTGTAATTTCTGAACTGCCACAGACATTTTGGCAGGAATGATTTGTCAAGGGCAAATCCACCAAAAAGTTGTCAAGTTAGGAATTTTTGAAAGTGCCTGAGATTCCAAGGAAGAGGAAAGTTCCAAGGAAAGTGTGGCTGACAAAACTAGACACTCAAATTCATCAAAGTACTTTATGGCATTTTTCCTTGGCTCGTGAATACATTTCCCACTGTCCAGCACTCGGTCAAACTTCGAACAGAAGAGGCACCAATTATAGAAGAACTGGTCATTCATATAAACTTCATAGAAACATGCATGCAGATGTGCTTTGGATGAATGGCTTTAAATGCAACAGTGATTAGCAGATTTTATAACTTTATTAGTATTTTTCCTGTCAGGATTTGTCTGCTTCAGTGCATGAGGAAGATTCTGGATAATGGAAAGGGGGAAGTGAGATTGAGAGCTGAGTTGAAGGGGCTGGTATCATGCAGCACTGTTGTGACCAGAGAAATGAGTCCTAGAAGAAGTCATGTCACATGAGGCGGTCCAGCACGCTCCAGTGCTGTGCCACCAAATGCTGTAGTGCAGCTGGTGGGCAAATAAACATCAGTAAAGGCTCCAGAGTGCCCCAGTGCCTGGCCAGGGCAGGAGATGTGGCCCAGGCTACCGAGGAGCAGGAGCCCCTGTTCGCACACGAGCCTCGGCCTCTCCGAGTGTGAGGCCTGACAGGGCCTGCCTGTTGCAAGACAGCGTGAACTCACAAGATTCTTAATGTCAGATCAGAAATATGTATATTTGTTCAACCAAACAGCACCAGTGTCTGTGTTCAAAAGCAGCATAGGCAGCAACAATGGGCCTGGTGGCACTGGTAATGAATGCTCTTTGTGGGCGTATTTAAATGCTCTCTTCATTATAACGAACTGTGTCTTTGATCCACAATTTAGCAATCATGACTGAACTTGTACATGATTTTACATGTTTATGAGGGGAAAAAAATTATGTCTTACAGCTTGCAGATGTTGTTGAAGAATCCATTTCAAGACACTCATCAGGAAGACTAGTTTCTGAACTTTAGCAGATTTGTCAGTTGCTCTTTTCCCTCATATTTAAAAGATTAATATTTGAATGCAATTTTGCTATGACTAAATTTGTCCACTGTTAATAAAGTGAGATAACGATCCCCTATTCCAAAAACATATTTTTATATTGAGAAATTAAGTCCAAAATGACAGTAAATTAGGTCCAAAATGCCAGTAAACTAACCAAGTGAAAAGAGTAGCTAGTAATATAAAAGCAAAAATGTAGGGTTTTACATGTACAAGTATTTACAAGCATTTATTTTATGTTTTTGCATCTTCATTGCTATAGTCTGGATGTTTTGCTGAAGTATGGCAGCATCACTGTCCAATTTATGTATGTCTTTGGAGTTCACCTTGAGCAAGAAATGCATGCAAAGGGAATCCTCATGGATCCTCTGTGATCCATTTACTCCAAACTGTCTTAGACTGATTAACTTTGGTACTTGCATTTACTGAAATGCAACTGTTATTTTTTGTTCCCATTTTGAGATAGTTTTACTATCCTTTTTATTCCCTGTTCCTACTTGAACTTCCAAGCCACAAGGCAGCACCACTGCTGATCGAAACTCAAAAGTTGTCTGAAGTCCTCAAAGTTGCAGCTGTTAACACCACAATCAGCAGAACTGCAATTTCATTGCCGCTGAATAATCACAGTTTCCTCACTGCACGGGATTTAAAAAGCAAAAAGAATTGTGTGTGACACTGAAAGATGCCAGGTTAAGCGTTGGTTGTATTATTTTGATGGAAAATGTTTACTGAAACCACCCATGTCATTTAAAGAAGTTTAAAGCAGTTCATTATTTGATCTTATCTGCTCCTGTAGGTGTCAACAAAGATAAATCATTGCATTCAAAATGAAGGCAAGAGGAACAAACCTTGCAAGATTTTTAAGTGAGCACTCCCTCGAGCTAGTCAGTGCTGAAAATATTCAGTGATTTGCAGGGACCTGCCTTTCAGAACAGGTCCCATAAAGACCTCTAAACCAAATATGCTCCTATTTCCACATCTTTCAGTTAACAGGCACCTACTGTACTGAAGTGATGTTCTGTGTTTAACTAGCTTTGGTAGGGATCAGATCCTCAGAAGATGTAAACTGGAATTACTCCCTTCGCTTCAGCAGAATTGTCCTGATTACTAGCAGATCTGGCATTATCACTTTTTTTTTTATTTATAACTGCATTCTCAGCATACACTGTACTTAAATCCTACTGTTTATTGCACCTTGCAGGTTTTCTCTAAGGTGAAAAATCATTTTTAGTCAGAACCTTTGAAAGCCTGAGAAGAGAAACAAAGAGAAATACGATATTACTGGAAGATGAAGTCAGACTATCATCTTCTTGCATTACCATTACTCCCATATTAGAAGCATCAGTGGAAAAAGTGTCAGTGCAGGCAGGGAGTGCTCAGAGGCTGCACCTTGTGTGCTGCAGGAAATGGCTGGGGGTGCCAGCCGTGGGTGGAGGGCTGCAGGACCAGCACACACGGCCCTCTTGGTGTAGGCATTAATTACAGTCATTATGCTAATCAGGAACAACTGGAGGTATTACTGAATAAGAGGTTCTCTTTTAAGTACCATGGGCCCAGAGGTAACAGCAGCTCTGCCCAGGTCTCAGAGTGACTTTTCAGCTGAAATGCTCTTGGGCTCCAGCCCTGTTACTCCTAAGGGAGCCAGGAATGCTCTTCCATTAAAGACCATCTCCGGGCCTTTACATCAGCTTCAGATTAGCCTTGTGAGGTCACTTAGGAATTAAAGCCAGGTCCTGTTTTTAAATTGAAAGGATGACAATGCCAGCCCTTTTCTGAAAGGAATGGGGTCACTGAGTTAGGAGTAATTGTGATGTACTCATGGTGCATGAGAAATTCCTTGTTATAGGAGAAAAGTTTCAGTTACAGAAATAGTTTTTTCAGGTCAGGTGGGTGTTTGAAGAGCTTTTGGAAAATTGCATTTCAGTTATTAAAAGGTGAGACAGAATTATCAGGATGGTGTAGCACTGATTGCCTGTGGAGCTGAGAGATATATACACCAGAGTTCAGATTCTGGATCAGAAAAAAACATATACATATGCAATGTAAGTATGATAATACTATTCCTAAAGAACAAAACACCAAAATACACAGTTAAATATACATCAACAACAAGAAGATAAGCTGATGTTTTGCTGACTCAGAAACCTGATTGAACACCCAAGTGAATACATAGCTGAACAGTTTCTTTGTCAGTGGTGGGGTTTTTTTTCTTTCCATTGTCATAAAAAGTTTTGTTCTACTTGATGTACCTGATGGTGAGAAACAGAGTGCTTTTTCCCAGGAAATGAATACACGAAAAGAGCTCAGATGCACAATCCTGTATCACAAATATGTGACAAAGGCATAGTAGAACTTAACTGATTAGAGTCACTATCAAAACAAATATGACCAAATTGTCTGAGGAAAATGCAACCAAAACCAGTATTTTTTAATCTTTGAAAATGATGTGGAAGTAATCAATGAATAAAACGTGATCAATCCAGGTATCTCATACAATTCTCTGATGGTTGTAAAGATAAATAGTTATTTATACTACAGACATTACTGAAAGCCTGACTCCTATTTCTGGTTGTATGCAACATTGGAAAGGTAACCTTTACACTTCTTTATCTACCGTACCACACGGTAAATATGACTAATGAATACGTAAGGTATTAGACATAAAGTACCGGATATGATAGGTCAAAAATGTTGTAACCTTAGAGTATTGTTTCAGTTATTGCAGATAGGAGCAGTCACCTGGCCTATTCTGATAGATCACGTTTCAAGGATATGTCACAGTGAGCAGCACCATGCTGTTGAATTAAGGAGGCCAGGTAGTTGTGAGAAGGGGCAAGAAATTGGCTTTTAGCTCCACTCACAATTTCATGGCTAACTTCTTATTTACCTGCTCTTTAGAACACAGTTCATAAAAATAGTTGCATTTGGGTTTGTCATTAATACAGGCTAAAGCATCATGACACTTAGGAGAAATATTTTCTTCTAAACTGAGGAAATGTTCTCAAATGGAGGAATAAAACCTGAAATCTAACTCTCACTTTACAATGAAGAAAACAATGAATTTGTGGGGTTTAGGTTTTCAGAGCTTATTAGCTCCTATTTTAGTGGAGATAAAATCTGTTTTAAAAGGATGACTAGCTGGTTTACAGGTAAAAATTATAATTATGATGTAACTGACAGATATTTAACAAATAATTGTTCAAGTTGTTAAGAAGATATAACACAAAAAATTTAATGTCTTTGAGCCTTTCCAAAACTGCATTTTTATCAGGTTGAAGCAAAAAGGAGAAACCCAAGCTAGTAAGTACTTACTTTCCACTTAAAATGGCATAAAGAATATGAAACTCTTATTATTTATGCCAGTTTTCAACCCCTACCTAACATGAAGAAAATCAGTTTTAAGCTTTTAATGGTGCTACCATGCATTTTTCAGGTCTTACCCTGATGTCTTAAATCTGATTTTCAGAAGCAGCTGCTTTCCATGCAGGCACCTAAACAAAGGCTTGTCTTTCAAGAGTGTCTGGTATCTCCTGACGCCCAGAGTGAGGCACCCATGGCCAGATTTTCAAGTTCTTAACATACTCATTGCTGAAAAACAGGTCCATGTTGACAACCTATAGGGTCAAAGCTAGCCACCTACTACTTAATTCAGCAGAGCTGCTTGGGATCTACAATGAGATCAGATTCTGGCTCTTGATGTCTGTGTGTTCCTATAAGCAAGAGCAGCTTTAAGATTCAAATTTCTTATGAATTTCTGTTTTGAACTGGATTTTTTCCTGTTATAAAAGGAAACCTTCTCTGGATTTTGTGCTTTGATATCAGTCCCTCTTTCATTTATAATTTTCTGTGATTCTCTGAGGTCTAATAATATAGTAACCTTTCCTCCACTGATATCCTCAGCTTTCTTTTTCATTTGGATGAACTTTTTCATGAAGTTAGTGTTCTACCCAGTCTGAGATTTCTGTGCCTGCATTAGGCTTAACTGGCTCATGAATTCACAAACTAGTGGTGAGGATCGAGTCTTATATAGACATGGCATGTTTATGTAGACCCTGTTTCCTGAGGGAAGGCTAAAAGTAACAAGAACAATCTTGTTTTCTCCTTCTCTAGTAATCAGTTATATTCTACCCAAGTGTGGCTGAGTACAGTGTACTAATAATTTGTAGAAATATGATACAAGAACATCGGAGATGGAACAGTATTTTTCTTGCCTCACTGCTCATTGCTGTTTAAGACATGAACTTTTTGGCCCTGACCCCGTTCTTTTGCCTGCGGATTTTTTTTACTGTCACATGGAATATTTTCCTTGGTGACATGTCATACAAGTGAAGAGGGATTTAATGAGGAGCTAGGGCTGAAATAGGGTTTTCCCAACCTGAAAGGTGTTATTCTTTTGCCCAGTCTAATGCTACAGGAGGAAGTGCCATGTGGCCCTGCTCCCTGCTGCTGCTTCTGCTTTGGATCTGGAGGCATCACTCCAAGGGCTTCAGGACTGGTGTCCGCAAAACACTGCGTGGGCCATGGGGGTCTTTGCCTGTCTCTTACTGACTGAAGTGGTAGGATTGTAAGCTCCAGCCAAACTTGTTTTCCTTCTTTTGAGGTCTCCTTGTACCTTTTCTCTGTGGGAATGGAGTACGTGAACCTTCCCTGCAGAGTGCAGCAGAATTGGCTGTGTGAGGGAGAAGTTTGGTGGTGACAGAATGAAAATGGTATAAACAAAAAAATATATTGTTTGTTTAATGAACACGCTTTGCATAAAGTAATGTAGCAACTAACCAAACTAAACAGCTTTAGCTACAGAGGGGAAACAAATGTTTTCATGGTACAAAAGATATCTTGTGAATCTTTCCCTAGGGCACAAGTTCCAACCCACTTGCTATTTCAAGAGAGAAAGAGATCTTTTTCTACCACTCTCAGAGCTCTTCCTCCAAGTCCCATTTGGCAACCATATGCTCACCATTCAGGAATGTTCCTGCTGTGATATTCTTCAGTCCAGTTTGGCAGCTAATTTATCATATAATGTTTTGATTGAATGGTCCTCTTTAAAGTTTTCCTTTTAGAAAATAATGTTCTCTTTTTAGTATAATTTCATGTTCCATCAGCATTAAGACATGGTATACTGATTCCTTCATTAAGATAAATACTAGAAGAAAAAAAAGATTTTCCTTGAGTTGTTGATATATGAAAACCAGATCAGTTCCGTTTCTGTAGGACTTTCTGGGAACTCTTTTTTTAAAAAATGAACCAAACCTAACAAACAATGGTCCCCTCCCAAAAAAAACCCCAAACCAACAAACAAACAAAACCTAAACCACCCACAAAAACCAAAATCACATTACAGTTCTTATTCCAGTTTCCCATGGAGAATAATTCAATTTTTTTTTTTTTTTTCAGAGCACACACAGTTCTAGTAAGTACAGATATAGCTTTTGCTGCTCACTATAGCATCTTCCTTATAAATTTCATTGCTGGACAGTGTTGTTTCCTTTTGATCTGCTTCTGCCTTGAGCAGTTTCAGTACACACTTGTGCTTCAGCTGTAGCTTCCCATACTGTGGTACTCTTGCCACAAGTTCTATGTATTCCTTAAAGTGTGATGTCACTGATTTTTTTAAACCAAATCTTCACCTTGACTAAAGTCTAACAGACAGCCTGCTGAGGATACAACATACTTTGAGAGCTGCTTTTCTGATGAGTAACATTGCCCAGAATGTACCATGCCCTTCAGAAACCAGGTAAAATCATTCTGATTGCTTTGGTTCACTATTTATCAGGAAAAGTGGGTTTGCCTGCCTGGGTGGAGTATTCATTAGAGTTTGTAAAACCTGCTTTGTTTTAGATATGTGTGTTAGTGTAAGTCTTATCTCTTAAGAATGTGATTTTTGGCAGTGTTTGATACTGGCAAGAGCCCTAATGTGATACAGAACTGGCAGAAGTGCTTTTGCTGGTATAGAACATACTCAGAGGCCTGGAATCAGTAAAAACATCCAGAACTTCTTTTGCCAGCATCACTATATTATTAAATATTTTCTAGCATAGACCTGTCAGAGGACCAGTTTTCCCCCCCACACTTCTCTTGGTTATTAATTGTTATTTTAATGGGAGGTATGTCCAAGCTGCTACCTCATGTGTAAATATCTTTGGCCTGAATATTTTCTGTCATGGAAGTTTTTCTATCATTGGCGAGGAAAGGGCAGGGGAAGAATTACATATTTGACCATGTCTGAGTGGAGTCCTTATATCCAGAATGTCCTGACATTGAGCCTTTGTGTCCTCTCCCAGATGCATTCCTAAATCATAGTGTAGTGACCACAGCTACTTTGTGTAGGAAATAATTACACAGGTAACTGTCACGTAGCCTACGGTTAATGGTGTCCCTCTTTTCATGGCTGGATGGGCAAGGGGTTTGTATTTGTTTGCTCATGAGCTTTAGGAACAACAGAAACAAACGGGATGAGAACTACATGTAATGTACAGTGAGGCCTTGGAGTTTTCCTTTCTTCTGATGAGAACTGCAGCAAACAGATGCAGGTCCAGGGGCATATGCAACTTTCTGCCCCAGCTACTCCATCCGTTGCAAGCAAATTAAATGTGTTTACACACAGAGCCTAAGTGTGCCCTTTGACCCTACAGTCGTTGCTAGGTTTAGCCATCAAAATATGTATTTATTTAAACAAACAAAGCAAAGAGGTATAAAATCAGTGAAGGGGAAAGCACATACTGTAATCAGACAAGAAGTGAAGACATTGCTGCCACTTCTCATGCCTGTTATGTTACTTCAAGCCAGCATGTGATTGTTTACGCTCCCAAACTTTCCAGGATCCTGCCACCACTACCAGTAAGGTTGCAAAAGCTAAACGATGTGGCTTGGTGGCATTCATCCACTTCCAAAGTGAGGTTAAATATCCTGTGGTGTTGCTCATGCCCTGGAGTTGGCAGATGCTGGAGACCAGCTCTACTGCTGTTGCTACACATTTTGGGCTCAGGTGGACTGACCCACCATGTCTGGGTTTCTTCCAGGGCTTATCATATGCATGTGCTCCCAGCTTCCAAACTTCCCTTCTCAGAATTATGCTCATTGGTCTTCCAAAAGATTTCTCCCTAAATTCCAGTGATTTCAATGACATAAATATATCTGAGAAGTGGATAAAGCTTAATGAACAAACAAAACCCCAAAAAACAAACAAACAAACAAACAAAAAAAACCCAAAAAACCCCACAACTATCCAGAAAAAACCAACCAAACAAAAAATATATTGCCAAGTGAGCCTGTCATCATCTGCTATTGGTTTTGTCTGTGTGCACAGCATGCGTGTACAATCAGTGCAGTTAATTAAACCCATGAAAGTGCTTATTAACTGTCCACATATTATTTAGCATTCCTAAGGCCTAAGAGTCTAAATCTATTTCTGGAAGACTTTACTCTGAAAATGAGTCAAACTGCAGAAAAATGCCGTGTCTCATCAAATGATGTTCAAACAAAAGCTGTTGCAAAGTCTGGATTTCTGAGGAGTCTGGAAATGACAGCTGACCGGTCAGAACTGTTTCTGGAGTGGTAGCAGATTAGGCAGTGCTGTCTTTTAAATATCTGGTTTAGATGCCTTCAAGGTAAACTTTATTATGCAACAAGACAGAAGTAGAAGACTTTAATAAATATGTGAGAACTAATAACTTACCCTTGTAGGGAAAACCCAGCTAGACTATGCTAATACTTAGGCCCTTTTGTAGTTAGGAGTTTTCCATTACCTAATGGGACGCTACAAGAAAGCTGGAGAGGGACTTTTTAAAGGAGCATGTAGGGAGAGGATAAGAGAAAAAGGCATTAGACTGAAAGAGAATAAGTTTAGATTAGATATTAGGAAGAAATTCCTTTCTGAGAGGGTGGTGAGGCACTGGAACAGTTTGCCCAGAGAAGCTGTGGATGCCCCATCCCTGGAAGTGTTCAAGGCCAGGTTGGATGGGACTTTGAGCAACCTGGTCTAGCGCAAGATATCCAGCCCAAATAATTCTATGTTTCTATGGTTTTATGAGACCCAGAGATCAACTAAAATCCTGTAGATGCTTTCTGTGAGTCATCAGGGTCCCAACTGCAGCTTTATGGGTTCTAAACTCGTTTTCTACCTGAGAAACAGCTAAAAGGGATATTATTTTAATTGAGTTTTGATTCATCCCTATAAAAAGGGATGTTAAAATCATCAGCCTAAACTTAAGGTAAAATACCACTAATATTTTTCAAATTATTCTTTTATTTAGAAGAATGAATTATTAAAAACATCTGGCTCTGAAAGTACTTCTACTTTTAACCAACATATCTTTTATAAGGTAATGGTCCATTCTGAGAAATTAAGCCTGGGAAAGGTATCATACCTAAACAGAAATTTTAAGGAGTGGTCTGAGATAACAGAAAAGGGATTGAAATTTAGAGTTTAGGATACCAAGATCTTAATTTATTATTAGATTATATTAGTATGACAGTGAGTTTCAACTGTTTTGGGTTGTCACTGTCATTAGTATTAGACACAAATAATAGACAATACCTACATCAAGAAAACTCAAAAACCCGGAAAATGAAACATATAACAAAAACTAAATACTTGCTTTCTTAATAGCTCTGGGTAAGCCACTAAATGTCACTGGAATTTTTTCCCTTCTCCTGCTGGTGTCTGATAGGGCTTATGTGTCCTACATCTTCTATTTCCAGATCTTGATTTCCCAAACTACACCTTTAGAGAAGCAGTGGTAGAAGAAATCACCTAATTTTTCTGTAACTGGAAGTTTTAGCAGAGAGTGAATAACTATGCTGTATTACTCTAACATCCTGCTTCTGACAGCAGGATAAACCTCTCTCAACAATGTCTGGTTGCTCAAATCATTTGGAGATGAGGCAACTTCTTTTTCATCTTTGTCACATATGGTGAGGTGGGAAAGGCTGTTTTCTGGATTGGGTGGGAGGGAAAGTGTTCAGTTCTCTGAATGGTGCTGCAATGGATTGACCATTTAGTTAAAATAGTTGGCCATTTCAGCTTCATTTTTTTCAGGATGAAATTATTTGCTGAGTTTCACCCCACTTTGCCGTCAGACCAAACGGAAGCACCTATTTTGGCAAGTTGCTTATTTTGTGGAAATTGCCCACCAATTGACACTGTCTCATTCATAAACAGCCTGGATTCTGCCTTTCTCCATTTTTTTATCCTGTCTGATTTATACTTCAACTTTTTGTATGCAGTCTTAGAAAGCCTGTAAAACCTCTTTCCATGAAGGATGGGTTTCAATTGTGAGTCCGAAGTGTCATAAACCCACAGGCAGCAAATAAAAATGAGATAGGCAAATCATCCCTTCTCCAAGTCCCTGTGACATTCCTGGCACATTTTTCTTATCTCTCTCTGCCTGTAACCTTTGTCCTTCTAGACTTTATTCTACAAAATTCTTAAATCACTGAAAAAACCCACTTGCAATATAACATATAGGAAAATTTGCTATTTTCTAGGGAACATGGGGCTAAAAAGGAACATTTTCCTCCTCACCCTCCCAAATTACTCTGTCTTCCCTCCTCGGTAGATATCCTAGGCCACTGCCACCCCTCCTTCATCTGCTTCCTTATACCCAGTTGTCTGATTCTCTCACATACACAGAGATGCCTAAACCGGTCATACAGGTTCAAGCAATTTCAGTCACTGTATTCACTGCCAGTAAATCTAATTATTTCTAACTTGACCTTAATCAGAAGGCCACTCTTTGAACCCCTCCCAGCAATTCAATATATCTGTAACATGGCGTGTGTAAGTAGAAAATCCTAAGTCTGTTCCAGTGGCACACAAGGAGCACATGCTTCCTCCTCCTCTGAGTATCTCTCTCCCCCCTAAGGTGAAACTCCCACACCACCTCTCCTGGTTTCAGGTGTAATCATAAACCAGCTGAAGGCAATTATGGGTAATGTAGTCCCATGGCTCACGCCTGTCTGTTTGAACAAGCGGTGCCAGCTTCCTGCTAGACTGCACATTCCAGCAGGCTTTGCTCAGCACTCCGAAGAGGGAGGCTCGCCAGGTGTGCTCCAGCACCTACCTGAACCCTGAGCACGCCAGAGCCTTTCAAAGCCAGAGCAGGAATAAATGCTCCTTCAACAATACTGATGTCTTGAACAAAAACATAATTTGGATCTAGGGGAAAAGATCTTAGTTTCCAGAATGGTGAGTCTGCTTTCTTCTTCAAAGTATCTTTTGCTGATTATGTTTAAAATACATTGGAGGATCTGAAATATCAGAGCAGTTTTTTGCCTAGTACTATTGCATCAGTCCAATACTATCTTTGGCCATTGCTAGTTCCAGGTGCTGCTGGAGAAGGTGCAGAAGTTAACATTTTGAATTGCATGATATCATACCCTAGGGTGATTTGGGATGTGTGGAGAAAGGCACTTGGAAAGTGCTGGTGATTGCCTTTGCTGAGAGCATAAATAATGGTGAACCTCTTAAAATTTTTAATCAATCAGTCTTAAGCTCTCCTTCATTGTCTTATTTCTGTGAAATGAGCTGTTCTTGGTCTGTGTGTGTGTGTGTGTGCGTGCAGGTATGCACCTCTGTGGGGTTTGTTTTTTTTTCTGGTTGATTGGTTGGTATGGTTTTATTGAAGCAATATATGAACTAAAACTCTGCACACGTGCAGCTGTTGGGTTGGCCTCTGGCTTTGTGAGTTGGGGGTCAGAATGGTGAATACCCCCTAACAATCCTCCCTGCAGACAAGGCAACACTGAGAAGTCAGAAAAAGGGAGTTAAAGAGCACATATACTTCTGAACACTGAAATATTCATTCTCTATGAAAAGAATCCTTGAAAGGTAGTACTTCCAGCCTAAATGGAGGCAAGACCTATCATGCTGACATACCTTGAACCAACTCCCTTCATGGCTAAAAAGTAACAAGCAGATCTGGCCGGTCTGTTTAAAAACAGAAAGATTTAAGTGAAAGACAAAAAAAGAAACAGTTCCTGTTCTTTTCCTACTGTTATTACCACTCAGCTAATACCTCTTTGTTTTAACATAGATTTATTTTTTTGAGAAGAAAGATCACAATTTTAACAGCTTGGGAATAGTTTTTGACTGGCTTTATTTTGAAACAGAAATAGGTATCCTCCTGAGTAACTGATCTAGAGAGAGAAGAAGTGAGGGAATCATTTGTACTGGGTAGACCTTGGGAGGAACAAATTGCTACACTGGCAGCACTTTCCCTAACCCAAAATCATGTATTTGACAGTAGTTAGTATAAAAGGCTCCAACACTGAACTTATACACTGAAAACAGTTGCACAGTGTCTGTGTTGGGTGGGACATACCCAACGGGATTAACAGCACAAGTTCAAGCTGGTTATTGACATGTGAGAAGCCAGCGAATGGTGTTTGCCTTGGGTGCATTAAAAACAAGGAATAGCTACGTTTGTATTCACTAAACTACACAGTACAACAATATCCTGTGGGAGTGTGTTCAACAGGCTAATTACATAGAGTCATAGAATCAAAGAATTGCTTGGGTTGGAAAAGACCCCTAAGAACATAAAGTCCGACCATTAGCCCAGCGCTGCCACGTCTGCCACTAAACCGTGTCCCTGAGAGCCACACCTGCACATCTTTTAAATACCTCCAGGGATGGTGACTCCACCACTTCTCTGGACAACCTGTTCCAAGGCTTGACAACTCTTCTGGTGAAGAATTTTTTCACAATATCCAATCTAAACCTCCCCTGGCACAACTTGAGGCCATTTCCTTTTGTCTTATTGCTTGTTAGGTGGGAAAATAGACCGACTCTCACCTCACATCAACCTCCTTTCAGATAGTTGTAGAGAGCAATAAGGTGCCCCTTGACCCTCCTTTTCTCAAGTCTAAACAACCCCAGCTCTCTCATCTGCTGCCCATAACACCTCTGTTGTACACCCTTCATCAACTTTTTTGCCCTTTCTTGGACTTCCCACAGTAATGTGTTGTAATAGAAGGTTTATTTAGCATTTAAATACTTGGTTTAAATTCTTGTGCTCTCTTCCCTGTCTTTCTCCTGTTATTCTGAGAATGGCTAACTGGGTTCAATTGCACACTTTGTTATTCAACTTATTTTAAGTCTTTATCATAGCTATTTCCCCCCGTGGACCAGGAATATTTGTGTTTGGTGGACTATCTGTGAGAGATTTCTCATGAATGATATCTAAGGGAAAAAAAACCCTTTGATGGTCACTGTCTCTGAAGTTGGATGCCATTCCTCTCTATTTTTCGAAACAGATAAATTCAAACTCCTTGAGAAACTACATGTGTTCATGCTACTGCAAACTTTGGCACAAGTCCCTGCAAGGAAATCCACCCTTGAAATATGGATACAAAATATGTGGAACAAACACCAAAAACCAGTACAGTCCAGAAAAATAAATCACATTGCTGTAAAAGTCAAAGACTGACTTTTTTTTTGGATGGAACAGCCAATTAGTCAACGTAATCTGATGATCTCTAAAGGATGTCCTCCTGTCTGTAGAGCTGAGCTCTGCAGTAGTGGCAGCTGTAGTTCATCATATTTCTACATCACAAACATGGCCCATATTTGTAACAAAATTTGTAAAACAATAAGCATAGTTCTGTCTGGAACTATAGGCTCTCCTATCACTTCTCCTACTGCATAGAATAGTAATTTACCTCACAGATCCCACAATGGGAAATGAAACATGATTTGGAAAAATAAAAAAAGCTACTCGAATATCATTCCTTTCCTGATGTCCCATACACTGCTGCTATCACCAGATGTTAACTTCTATGGAAGCCTTTTCCTCTCATCTCTTGCCCTCTTTCTGGAATTATTTTCAGTTCATCTCTTTCAGCTCTGTAATTTAAGGAGAAAATAGGTGGGTTTTTTTCAGAAACTGAATCGCAGTGTAAATGTGACATCATATACTAATGGAAAACATGTACTTCAGTTAGCTCTGCAGTATTTTACCATATTGTCATCTGCTTCTCAGTACAGACGAGTGTTCCATTTGCATTTCTGCACATCCTTTTTAAACTGCTGAATGTCATGCTTAAAGTTTTCCTAAGAAATTTTTAAACTAGTTTAGAAATCAATGTGTATGAGTAATTTCAAATTGCTCCTTTGGGAGCACCTCTTCTTATCTACAGCAAACCTAATCTCACACTGTCTGATTTATTAGGCTTTCCTATAGTTCTTCATAGTCTGCTCTAGTGTTAATAATCTCAGTAATTTTGGTTTGTGAGCAAACACAGTCATATCACTTTCCACTGAATTTCCCTTTCCACCCTCCAGAATTTCCTCAAAGAACCTATTTGTACTTCAATACATGGAGTCACTGCAGTACATCCCTACCCAGGAGAAGTGGTAAAGCTGAAGCAGGGCTTTGAACTACTGAAAACATCAGAAAACCAAAACAATTTCACAGCTTGTTGCAAGGGATGTTTTGGGTTCTGGTTTGATGTCCTTTTGGTGACAAGAAAAATAATTTAGGTGTGGATGTACCTGAAATTTTATGGGAGGCATATACTGATTAATTACTGTAAGAGTAGGAGTCCTTTACTTGTGCAGCTGAACTTCACCTTGTAAGCCAGCCTGATCAAGGAGAAGATGGCTGATTATTTAGCTGAAAGCTATATTATATGCTGCCTCTCCCTTGCTGTGTGGGTGACTCTGCAGGCTGAAATGCTCTGGAATCCCACAGCCAAGAAGAGAATAATTGAGGCCTTATATTTGGGATATGTATTTACAAAAGACTCTAGATGACAATTAATTGAGTCCAAAACATAAAGAGTAGACTATTTTGCCATTTTCTTCAGCTCTCTCAATGGGGAAAGGATCTCTCTGAATTATTGGAGGGAGTTTGCCTTCGCTGGACACTCAGAGTACTTACAAATCTTTGTGTTGTTTGCTGCACACCTGTGAGATGGAGAACTGCCACTTTACTTTGGGCAACTTCTTGCAGTCCATCCAAGCTCGGCAGTGGCTGCAGGATGGGGAGGTCCCCTGCTCAGGGCTCGCCACGGCTTCCTGCAGGGCAGCACAGAGAGCACTGACTCATTGTGCCTGGACCAGCTCCTGGCCAGACCAGATAAGCACCAGTGTTGATGCAAAGGAGATGTAGGACTGCTGTTTTCTGGAGCAGCCAGCCAGCCAGCCACCCAGTCAGATGGCAGCCCCAAGACCAGGCTTTAGCCTCAAGCACAATGCCACATGACATCATCTCTTTCTAATACTCTGAAGACTTGAGAGACTTGACCCTTCTTCTATTCCAGGCTGGCTCTGAAGTAATTCTTTAATCTTTTACTCTCTCTCTCTCTCCATGGAGGCATATAATATTTCCCTGCATTAAATGGGGGTTTGCAAGTATTTAAATTGATTCTAAAGCATATTGGTTTATACTTTAATCTGCACTGACCTCTACTTAGATATAACGATATTATTTCAGGTTTCATCTTTACCTACTAATAACTGCCAACAGCCTTGCTTGTCCATTGTGCCATTCATCCTGTGATCATGCCAAAGGAAGAAGCTCCTTTCCCCTGGCTGAATAAGCTGTATCACAAAACATTCATGTAACAACTTGACTAGGAGTTGTTCAAGTTCTCACCTGAGCCCATGTCTGTAAAACAACCCAAAAGTTTCATGAGTCAATGAAAGCTTGTGACCCATCAGTGGCAAATCCTACAGCCTAATTTCTGTCCTATGATCCTAAATGGGACCAAAGTTTGGATATGTATTTACATAGAGAATAAACTGTTTTTCTACATGTGCTAAGCTGCGTAATTAAAAGGAAATGACATTGTCTGAAATAACTTGGGGGAGGGACAACTGACGAGACTTTGAAGTGGTTTGTTTATATTCATATATGATCTCACGCAATACCTTCTCTTAGCCCTGAAGAAAAGGCTGTGACGTGATGATAACCTTGGGTTCAATCTGATCCACTAACCTTAACAGGCTCTCTGTAAAGGTGGGACGGGTGGGACACTGCAGAGAGACAAGAAATATCAATTTATTCATAGTACTGCCCTAATTCCTGTAGCACTAATTGTTACCTGTTGCTCTGTGTGAAATTATAGTGTCTCAAACATGAGTAATGACAGATTGTTCTGCTCAGGGAACAGAGCTTTTCTCTTTTCTTTTCTTTTCTTTTCTTTTCTTTTCTTTTCTTTTCTTTTCTTTTCTTTTCTTTTCTTTTCTTTTCNTTTTCTTTTCTTTCTTTTTTCAATTTTTCCTTCCTATTCTTTTTTCCTTCCTGGCTTGCACTGAGCAGTGGATACTAACATGGCAGAGCAGAAAAGTGCTACTAATCAGGAAAATATATAGGAGAGCCCTTTGCACCTTGGAATTCCCTGGTGTATTTTAACCAGCAATGATTGTACTGTACAAAACACACAGCTAAAGGTATTGTGTGTACTGCTCACGCGTTCTCCAGATAAGTAAGAATTTCCCTAGGCCTTTCCTCATCTCATGTAATAAATGGTAGCAGAAACAGAAGGACAGTATTTTGGAAGTCTGAACTTAATGGAAGTGGCATTTTCCATCACTGCAAAATTTTATTTTCAATAATAAATAGTATCAGATTTCTAAGTTTGGCTACTATTAAATAGTTTTACCAGATAAATGAAGAGATGGGAGAGAGAAACACTGTAAGGTGTGTGTGTGTATACCAGAAATTTCCTGCTACCTGTAATATATAGCTACAGTTCAGTTTTGTCTGTTTCTGGTTATAGCTGGAAAGGGAAGACAAACATAGCAGTGCCAAAGGCTGCCAGGAGTTGTTATGAATACCTGCCTTGCTCTCAACTTAATTGCATTTTCAGGGTGTGAGCACTTGGGGACAGAGAAGGGCTCTTGTGATATTTTTGCGATTATTTTCATCCCTTTGGTCTGCGTGACAGTTCTCTTCCCATGGCACTTTCAAGTCCTGTTCCCATTCACTGATTTTCCAAGTGGTCTGGGACAAGTTGTTTGGAGCTGGATTTTTAAGGAGTTAGCACATGTTAACACAATACTTACAGTAGGGGTGGAAGGCATTGGAATATGGTTATCACTTTCTTTGTGGTTTAGTCTTCCCATCTTGGTTTGGACTAGTTAACTGTCAAAGGTTACCTTCAAAGATAACCTTCCAACCCAAACTCTTATATGATTTTATGATATGTAAACTTACCTATCTCCATTTTCCCCCATCCCTACCCTTCCTTATCTTGTGCATTAAACAATCAGTTTGTTGTTACGAGGCTCTGCTTTTTATGTATTTGTACAAAGCTTTGCAGAGGGATGCTATTCCAGGTAGTTCTACCAGAATATCAATAAAAAAGTAAAAGAAAACTCTGATTTGGGTCCCAACAGAATATAAACATAGGCTCTGAGGCACAGAATTGGATTTTTTTTTAACATTTCAGTTCAGTAAAAAGTGTTACAATCACACAACTTGTCACAATAACAGCTAGGTAAAGTTCTATGGCCTTGATTCTTCATAGGAAGAGGAAAGATGATTGTTTTGTTGGGGTTTTTTGATCTGAAATCTATGAATAAATCAAATTTAGTGATTTTGAAAGTATCGACTGTAGGATTTGCCAGGTGTTTATGCCTGTGGTGCCAAAAACTGTGTCTTGGCACAAATAGGTCTGGGAGGCTGAAAAACCTAAATGTTTTCTAGGTGGCAAATCGTGTCTCTCCTAGTATGGAGAAGGTGGAGCAAAAGCTCACTCTGTTTCCCTGTAGGCAAGAGTCCTCATGGATTACAGGTTAAGCCTCAAGTTTTTTAAAATGCTAATCTCTAAAGAACTTTAAAATGAAATTACTTGTGTGGATGCTAGTGATTCAACATACTGAATGATGATGATAGACATTGACTTACCATTGTAAAATATTGCTAAAATCAGCAATTCGAGAAGAATTTGCACTGTAAAATAAAATTATCTGAACCAGTTTTCACAACAGAGCTAACTGTGTAGCTCCATTTATCAAGACTCTTGGGGCATAACATAATTTCTTCTTGGTATGAAGTTGAGTGAAATCTCCTGAAGTTCTGAAGATTAGAACTTGTAGCATGTTGGACAAATATTTTCTTATGATCTTGTTGATGACCTTCTGTGTGATACTTTTCACTTCTGGTGGGTGTAACATAGCTGAATAATAGCTAACAGAAAACCACTACATTATAGATGGTGTTTAGATCATAATGATTCAAGTTTTGAGCAAAGTTGTACATATTTCTATGTTTTACAGATGAAGGAACCTCTATAAATATAACCTTGGCCTGTGTTCTCTCAGGATTTGACCTAAACTAACTTCATGCTGGTCAACATTTGGATCATGCACCTCCAAGAATACCTGCCAAATTAAAGTTTAGATGAAGTTTTGGAAGCAGAATATATTTAGTTTGAGTATCGATTGACATAGTTCATGCTTTTCTTTCCCTCTTTGTACTAGACAACATTTTGTTGGAGAATCCTGTGTTCTGCAAGTATCTGCTTGTCATCAGCAGTGACCTGAAATATAGATGAATAATTTCCATAAAAGGGAGGCTGAAAAACACATTCAATAAATTGCACAGTCAGGATTACATGTGTCTGTAGGATAGAGATAAAACAAATAACAGGAGTCTCCTGTCTCATTACAGCCAAAGAAAAATGCCTTAAGCAAAGTTACTTGCTGTCGTGCATCAAGGTGCACATCAAGGTGTGTGCTTGATTTGCTATTTGTAAGCTAAATGTTAAGAGGATGTTTATGGTATTTAGGACATCATGACACTTGTATACTTTAATCAAGGAACCCCTGACAGTGATGGCAAGGATATATGTGCAATGGTAGGAGTGAGCTGATTGCCATGAACAGTCTTTTAACTGCACTGTAAACGTATTGTGTATGTTGATCTCTATAGAAAAAAAAAATCTAACCCAAAATAACAAATTTGGTTAGGAAAAACTAAACAGTGGAATTTTGTATATATGGTTCTGCAGGATTTAACATAACAAAACACATATTTTGAACCTTATTATCTTGAGGTGTGGGAGCTAGTTAAAGGTGTAAAACTCAAGACTTGCTGCCAAGGAAGTGAGATGGGTAAGGGAATGCTTTGATCGTCAGAGTCGGTGACCTTTTGGAAGGGCTGTGAATTCTTCCTCCCACATTGTGGTAGAAATGGAGCAAGGACAGTAAACTTATGAAGGTGAGATCAGAAAAATTTTTCTTTAGGGCTGGCATTTGGAAGCTGTTGCTGAATAGGCTGAATTCTCTGAGCTAACACATGGCAGGTGCCTCCAGGTTCCTAATTAGGAAAATGAAAGCACTAAAAAGATGTTGTGAGCGAGGTCTGGGTTTCAGTTTATTTCGCTTGTAACTTTGTATTTGGTTAATTTCTGTCTAAAGCAAAGGCTGCTCTGCTTTTACTGATCAGGCTGAAAGAGACCAGCTAGAAAAACTTGAGCTTCCCAGAGGCATTGATCCCAAAAGAAATGGCCTGTGCAGGTACATCTAGGGACTTTGTGCCCTGGGCTGTTTAGTGATGTTTGAGATGGATGTCTGTTCCTTTCAATCTGCTGTAGCCAATGTATGGGACACTGTTGGTCGTTTCCTGCAGCAGGGAGAGATTATCCTCCCCTCCTGCAAGACAGGCTGTCAGAGGAAAACCTCAACTCTATACATCATGTAAATATTTCATTTCCAAATAGCAGTTGTGAAATTAATGTGGTTTTGCATGATGTTTAAACATCATAGTGGTTTCAAATCAGTTTTCTGTAATTTCTGTAATCTGACAATAGTCTATAGAGTAGTTTCACTTTTTATACCAGATGATTGTTCTTTCTAGTGAGTGCAGCATCACATGGCTAGAGAGGTGGGGTTAAATAACAAATGACACCCAGGTTTTTTTTTTGTTTTTTTTGTTTTTTTTTTGTTTNTGTTTTTTTTTTTTTTTTTTTTTTGTGTAGGAAACCAGTAAGATCATGGAACTTCAGCTTTTTCAAAGACTTAATATTATAAAATATTGAACTTCCTTAGTCTGTATAAAATTGGAAGGTGAGCATTTTCAGTGTCTGTGAGGAGTGAGGCAAAACAAAAAATTGACACAAGGATTGTCACAAGGCTTAAGACTTGCCAGTTCTTTCACCAGTTTTCTTGGTGAAAATTAATTTTCTGCTTGGAAAAGTTCTTGGAAGAGTGCAAGAGTGATTGGAGTTATGGATTTGTTTTGTTTTAGGGTTTGGGGTTTTTTTTGTTGTGGTT
>VZRO01007940.1:1460070-1476721 GCA_013397915.1 Daphoenositta chrysoptera | reverse complement strand
GGGGGGAGGTTTTGTTTGGTTTTTTTATTGGAAGAGGGAAAGGGATAGGGACAGACCAAGGGAGAAGCTGGATGTAACATACTGAAATGCTGTGATTCTATCTAAGTTACTGATCTACAGCCCTCCACTTCTGCTGGAAAGGTAGTAACTTCATCTGTGGTGAAAAATAGTAAAGCTTGCTGAGACAGAAACATTGAAATAAAAGTCTGGGCACATGTTTTGAATTGATGGAGTATAATCAACAGTATTTCTGAATCATTTGCCTGGAGATTTTCTGCAGGGGTGTCTGAGAGGACCTCATTGGGGATTTGATAAGTTTACTTTCAGTCCACTTTCAGTCCAACTTTCTAAGCAATTTGTGACTGCATCTCTTCAGCCATTGTTTTTATTTCAGGATGTCAGCCAGAATTTTTGGGACAAATGAAAATTTTTCTGCAAATAAACTGACTATTTTTTGTATGTAAAAATATGAAATTTATGATAATTTAGGGGTTGGTTTTGGTTTTTTTTTTCCCTTTGACATGTGACTAGAGTGGAGAGTCTTCTCTGTTATAGAGCTTGAGCTACTGACATTTTCTGTCCTATGCTAATTCCCTCAAAAACTCTAGGAGTGTTATGACACAGCCAGTGAACCTGTGTGGGGGTAGGGAAGGAAATAAGAAAGAAGGAAGCAACAGATTTATGCCTTCTTTCTCTTTGCCCCACTGCCATATTAAATGCAGAGAAGAAATAACATTAAGTTACTTTTAATATTAAGATTTCTTCATGGCAAATGGTATGGAAAGATGTTATAGAGCTGTGTGGGATAGATTTATTGCATCATTAGGCACCCACGAGTGTATAGAGCCAGGTCACACTATTCCTGAACAATTACAGCTCTCTCAGCTGCTTCATCAAATTTTGCCCTCAGTGGTGTTGGCTCAGAAGGAAGAGCAGGAATCAGTGAGAATGTAGGGTGCTGGTAGCAGCCTGACAGGCAGGGCTGTTAGAAAAAGCAAGTTGGAGCTCTGCTGTTGCTTTTTGGGGGAATAGAGACAATGTGAGATAAAAGTCAGCACAGGAATGCCTGGGATAACGTGGGGAACTTCTCCAATTTGTTGTACAAGCATTTCACTGATCGATTTTGGAGATCAGCCAACTGCCTGGTGAGAACCTCAGGAATGGCTTCTGCATCTGAGCTGTTCAGGGAGCCAGGACAAGAGAGCACACACCCTTAAGATGCTTCCAGAGGGTATACTATCCATTGCAATATAATAGTGTGGTTTTCCTGGATGGGAAAACTGGCTTTCCACTGAGGTTCTGAATCTGGGTTACTGGTATGCTTTACCAGAAGGAGAACTGC
Source organism: Daphoenositta chrysoptera (assembly GCA_013397915.1). Lineage (NCBI taxonomy): Eukaryota > Metazoa > Chordata > Aves > Passeriformes > Daphoenositta > Daphoenositta chrysoptera. The sequence continues at coordinate 1,475,379 of VZRO01007940.1, read as the reverse complement.
TGCTGAAAAGGCAGTTGGACACTGTGGTGCAGTGGGGAGAATGAAGGTGGTTAAAGAATAGAGGGACTGAAGGAAGAAGAGACCTGGAAAAATTCTCTCTCACACTTCTTGCTTTCACTTCTGAAAAGAGACAATTGTTGAGGGGTGACTGTAACTGCTGTATAAAGTTGGATGAGATTGAACATGTTATTCTGCTTATTGTACAAACATTAGCAACCAAAAGTATAGATGCCCTCCTCTAAACAGGTAGGAATAGACAGTTCAATGTATGAGCCTGCAAAGCAGCTAGATTTAAAAACTAAATTTAGACACAAAGGGGCATGTGATTTATTGGGAACTTGTTGCCTCAAATCTTCTCGAACTTGATTGTTCCTTTAGAAGAAGATTCACAATGGTAATGTACACTGTATTTTTTTTTTTTTTTAACCACCAGAACCACTGCCATTTTAGTTCTAAAACTAGCAGCAATACTGGAAGTAGCAGTTCCTCATTTTCATAGTTCGGACTTTTTCCTTTCTTCTCTGAAACATTCAGCCTTCTGTAATTGGAGATGGATTATTAAATGGGAGTTTATTGCATGGCAGTTTATCTTCCTCTGACTACATTTTTGTGGCTGGATCTTTACCATTTTAGAGTCGATCTGGCAGTCATATTATTTCAGTGAAAGTATTCAGTTAAAAATACTCTTAAAAAGTAGTAGTCAAGAGTACAGTTCAGAGGTTCAAATGTCCCTCGTTAGTAGAGAAATTATCCATATAAACGTGTATCCCATTTGATAGAAATAATTGGGCCTTTTCTTGTCAAGAGCATGTGTGACTGTTACATAAAGGGAGAGTTTGCAGTATAATAAGAGGTGCTGTTTTTGGCTTTTAGAGAACAAAATGCATTTTTATCAACTCCCCTCTCTTCTTCCCATCAAAATTACATTGTCAAAAATAACTTTATAATATTGGCAGGTGTAGCTTAACGGACAGCTCAGGCTATTATTAACAACACAGGCACAAATGTTTTAAATGTCTCACTTCTGGAGGAAAGATCCAACCAAACTTTGGGAACTGTAATTGCCATAAAAAGCAACAAAGGAAAAGTTCACTTTCTTCAGTATATCTTGGAAGTTGCCTCTGTGATTAAGACTCCCTCTCTGATGTTCTTTTTACCATCTTCCTAAAGCGTCAAGGATTATTAAACAAGTCCTTCTGTCAAAACAGATCAATACACAAAAAATAGGTAGCAGTCTTTCGTTGTGAATATTATTGCAATCTGTCAAACATACTATTTGTGCTGGTACATGTTCCCTGTGTCTGTTATGTGGTCAGTCAAGTAGAGCAAAATGTAATTTGTGGATGCACTGAAGAATGATTATGCTTGCAGTTATTAACTCTCTGAACTAACCTCTAATTACAACCAGAGGAATCCTTTGCCAAATGGATTTACTTTCTTCTACTATATTTAATGTAATTATTTTCCCAAACAGGTAGTTGCCTCTTTTATTAAATTTTTCCATGTTGAGCTGATCATGTGTCATGTATTTTCCATTGTTTCTGCCATCTCAGTATTGATGTCCTTTTATATTTCCCAAGAGAAATGGAACAAGTAATTGATGTTTCCCCCCTCTTCAGCATGCCATTGTTGCCCTACACAACCGGGTTGCCTTTTTTGCTAGTTTATACATTTTGAAAGCTTGCCTGAGATAGTTTAAACCTTGCAAAGTGAAGTCTCCATGTGTATTACTGTGTTAATTCATTTTTTGATTGGTTTGTGTGTTGGGGTTTTTTTTTCCCCCCCTCCAAGATAACCAACACCAAACCAAAGTGGTTCCATACAAAAAGGTCCACCTGGCAGTACAAGCTTTCTGACATGTTCTTCCTTTGTGTTGAGGCAGAATGCTGTCATCCTTATGGAAAGAAGCTTTTCTAGTACCTTATCTCATCATGGGCACAGCACATTTTGGTGTCCCCCTGTGTCCTTCTCTTGGGCACTCACCACAATTTGCTGAAGCCAGAACACCAGAAGCCTAAAGGCACCTTTTATATGCCTGGACATGAGGTTCAATTTCCTTCTAGGTTCTCATTGCGTATTTTGCTCATGCATCTTTAATCTACACCTGTCCAAAATAAAATGTTGCTATCCAGGCAGCACACTGACAGGCAATTTAGTTCCACAGTTGGATGTTCAAGACTGGATCCTGACATAGCATCAGCCACATCACTTTTTCACGTTATTCTTAGCCTGAAATAGCAGAAAAACCATCCTACATATTTGCAAAATATCCAGATGATTCAGGTGCTCAAAATTGGTTGTTAACATTAATTACAATAATAATTTCAAGAGCTTTAAGAGCTATGAGCAACTAAACCACTGGTCTTTCTCAGTGGGTGGTTTCCTTGATGTATTCTGCTTTGCCCTGATGCTGTGAAGAGAGCGCAGCTCTTGCAGGATTTTTTAATCGCATCACTGGGCCAGATGAGACATTTAAATGTTGGAAGTCAAGAGGGATTTCTTCCCTGCCTGTTCTCAGCCCTTAAATTTGAAAGTAATTATTTTTATGAAACATGTAACTCAGAAATGCCTGATTGCCAGTTTCTACAGAAGAACTACTTCGCTACTTGACTTGGGTTTGATTGTCTGGAAAACAGATCCTTTGCTTGCTTTCTGGGTGGATAGTAGATGTGCTATTTCCTATATATAACTGGAAAAGCTGGAAGAGTATTGCCAGAATCAAGTCTTCGGGACAGAGGAAGCCTTTTTTTTTTTCCTTTTTGGTCATGCCCCAGTGACTCTGAGGCATACAAAGGATTTCTGTTTATGCTACTGCTACTTCTGTCCCCCACCACGGCTTCCTGCCCTCAAAGACCACAGCTCATATCTATCCTGCTCAAAGCTGACTTGTGGCAGTAACATATTCAGACACGAGCCTTTCCCAGGGAAGGATATCATGAATACTGTGCAAGGTTGGGAGTGCTCTCTAAGCCAAGCTAGTGGGCAGATGCCTCAGCCTTAACTCCACTTGCCACTGACAGGCAAGCTGCTCAGTTAAAGACCCAGTGTAATTCCTGCATGCAGCCTGGATGTGAGAAAAAGTCTAACTTAGTGGAAAGAGAAGAACAAATCAGGGTAATGAAATAATATATAGCATACTTTTGAGGTATCGTGTACTTAAAAACCTGTGATCACAGCTATAGTTCACAGGGGTATAAATAGCTAACAGAGATTTTGAGAATCCTGGTAATTCCCACTTCTCTAGGCTGATTAAAAATGTTGATAGCTGAGGTTTCTGTGTCATCCCAGCAAACATTAAAAGTACTCAAGGAAAAGCAGCAGGGCTCTAGTTCACATGCAGGACATGGTACGTACAGGCTTTGCCTTGCTCTGCAGTGTTGCACATATTAATTATGGTGACACTGAAACGCAGCACCTAGAAATGGAAATTTTATTTTATAATGAAACTTCTAAATTAAAGCTGTTCCTCACAGGGTACTTTGAATATCACTTTGAAGGAATAGCTGTTGGCTGCAGTCAGAAATATAATATTACAATACTTGTAGTATTGTAATCTCTGTGAAGGAACCAAAAGTGCTTTCACAGAACCACCAAAAGTGAAGAAACTAACTGTGCTTCCAAAGTATGTACAAGTATACGCACTAAGTGAGAATCCAGTTTATTTTTAACTATTGTTTTTAACTGGTGTAAGGACATAAATCCGTAGAAGAATTAGGCTAATAAACTTTCATTTTTTTCTGTTAATTGAAAAGAAGAAATATTGCAATTTCATAGTGCAAAGTTGGATCCATTAATAAATTTGTTATTGATATCCTTACTGTCCATTTCCTGTTCTTGAAGTAGTTACTTACTAAAGTAAGTAGAAGGCAACATGTTTCTTTTTTCCTGAGACCAAAGGGAAACCATGGAGTATTTCAGAGTGGTAGCTAAAACACAAAAGACAACATCAAAACTTAACTACACATCCTTGAGGTTTCTAGAAAGCAATATTCCCAAATGTAAAGTTTATAATTGAAAATAAATGCTCTACCACTTTTGCTTTTAACAAGCAGTTTTAGAAGGCTATATGTGTGTAATGGAAGGAAGGGTACTTGCCTTGTGGAGGGAGTGTTTATGGTATAGCTATTTTTGCTTGCACAGTGTTCCCCAAACAGGCTGTAAAGCCAGTTCTGGGCTGTGCAGAGCTGAGCAGAGGCTATAAAAACCCACCTGCAAAATAGTGGAAATCTACTGAGAGGATGACCCACTTCAATTCCCATTTTTGTTGTGCTGAGAGTAGCAGCTGTACCCTTTAGCACCAGCTCGGGTGAGGTGTTCCCAGCAGTGGCTGTGTCAGTCCCAAGCAGCCATGCAGACCTGTGTTGGGTCTGCAGAAAGTCTGCGTGGCTTCAGTGGGAAGGGCTCTGCGGTTCCACAAGGTGATAAATTTACAGAACATTGAAAAAGCAGGCACCAAACTTGGCGACTATTTAACAACAGAGTAAACTAGTAGAAATATCCATTGGAAATTCCTTCCTATAATTTTAGTCAAAATGGCAAGGTATTACGTCACACTAAATCATTAATGTTGCTGCTGAGTATTAGCACGTTAGGGGTTGAGTACTCTCAATACTGAACATTAAAAGTCAATTTTGTCTCTGTTTGAAGTGAGATACAGATGCATTTCTTTGACTGCCTTGCATGCACCAGACTAAAAGAAGTCAAAGGCTTCCTCACTTCAGCTGAATGTTCCATTTGCTGTGCTGTACTGCCAATACCTACAGCACCACAGTTCAGCTCTGGAATCAAAGATTAGTAGCTTGGGTCCAAGTGCCTCTCACTGAACTCTGAGCTGCATAAAGCTGTTCTAGGCCACAAGAGCCAAGAGACAGTTAAAATATGGCCTATTTCTGTAGCTAATTCTTAATCAAAAATATGTTAGTCTGCTGAGAATGGGCAGTGTTTTAGGCTTGTTGGAGATGTGCAGTCCTTCTGAAACAATCCCTCTTCTGTGTATTGCTGTCTCTTTAGAATTCCTTTTCTTCTCTCTATAAAACAGAATTTCAATAATTCAGTATACTCAGTATTTGGTTAGATGTGGAACATCTTATTTAACGTTCTGCTACATTTGCATTTCTCCTTTTGCAGAAAGAAACTTGAAAGTCTAACAATCCAACCTATATAACTAACCAGTCATTTTCCCCCATGTCACCCAAAAATGAGCCTGAGGAATGAGACACATCACCATCACCTGTTTATGTTGCTTGTTCTGCCACTGCTAATGCATAAACTTCATCCTTGGGATACAAAGGCTATGAATCTTTTTGAATAAGGGCAGCACTGTGTGGGGAACATGTAGAAGTCCATGGGGAGACATGGCCATAGGAGGGCTCTCTTCTTAACAAAACCTGCTTTTGAAGAAGGATTAAGGTAGAATGAAATGTAATTGCTGCTGTTTTTCTCTGGGATGTTGATACTTTAAAAACACAAAGGAATGTGTTCTCTCTTATTTTTGAAGGCAAAGGCAGTGGGAAAGTGTTTGCCTTTGGGCTTTTTGTGTTTTCTTCACTAACACTGTTTTAGACACAGCAGGATATGTTTTTTTTGGTAGCAAGATTGGGGGAAAAAAAAAAAAAAGGTGCACTTAAATTTGAAAGACCTGGAAGAAATTTCTGGAGGCATTATATGCAGCAAAAATGCTGTCTGGAGCAAATCTGTCCTCTGACTTCAGTGAAACTGAACTTTCTACCCAAGACTTTCTTCTTCCTCTAGAGCATCTAGTGCATTTTCCTTCCTCTGTAACAGTGCTGCAATGTGCCTGCCAGCAGTGCTCTGATTCCTGAGTTAGGTGCTCTTATGGGTCAAGCAATCCCCAGCAGAATGCACCTGGCTTACTGTTGCTTGCCCTCATACAGAAAATGCCACATCTCCCAGCAGTCACTCAGGTTCACTCACTGGTCACCTCCACTGCTGATCTTTTTCCAACCTCTTCACTTCTTCATTCCCTCCTGACTTCCCACTGTGAGGTGACATGCCATCAGTCAAATAATTCCTTGCACCATTAAACACTTGTCAGTTTACATCTTTTTTATCCAGTAGCTACACCAAATGAAAAGCTTGGTCTCTGGTTCTTCCTATACATAATTCCCTATTTTTGCAGCAAGAGGTTTTCATACCTTTGCCTTTCAGTGTTGATCAGTATGGCTGTATATCCCACATGCATCGATCTCACTTCTCTTGTGAATGATTGTTCTTCAGAATTCGTTCAGGTGAGTTCCTAGTTAATAGGTTTGTCCTATCAAAAGTTTAATTTGGGATGCTATTTTATCACAGAATGTATCCATAGGAAAGGATAAGCATTTGGTTTTCTTGTTGTCTTAGTCTCATAGAAAGGAACTGGGGCTTTAGGCATTCCCAGCACTCAGGCTGGAACAGAGAGGAGGTGGTAGCCAGCCCTGGTGTCAGCTGATGTAACCCTGTGCAGGAGGCACATTGCCCCATCCCCAGTGATGTGTGTACAGCTTGTCCCCAGCATTTCCCACATCCCCTGACACGCTGCCCAAATGTGGTCATCTTTTGCTCGGGAATGTTTCTATATCTCCCCTTCTCTCATCCTCTTCTTGGCTGGCCTGAAGACGTGCCTCAATCACCAGGGATCCCTCATCATGCTGTCATACCAAGAAACGCTTTTGTGGGGGTGGAGGATTATTTTTGAAAGTGGTTTTCCTTTTCAGTATCTGCCTTTTCTATCTCTATGCCAGGCTAGTGATGAAAATTTTGAAGAATTCCCAGAGGGAACTTTTAGGAAATGGTTTATTCTATTTGCAGAAGTCCTTAGTGTTTAAATAACTTCCACATGCAATTTTGTTGTCATGTCTCACTCAATATAATCCCTCTGTGTAAAGAGATTGTTTTTCTTTCTTCCTCTCTTCTTCCTCCCTTCTCCATGGGTTTCCTATTTTAGGCCCCGTACATTTGCTTGCCTGTGCCCTTTCTTCATCCTTATTTACTGCCTCTCACTTTGTGCAGCTACTGAAATAATTGTAGGTGTTTTAACTACTTAAAGAACTGTTCTTAAATTCATTTTTGAAGTATCAGTAACTTGTCAGACAGAGATTAGTGCTGACAACAAGTACACTGGTATTGTAAAAAGAAGACTTACTTTTTGTTCATTTATTGAGATTTTAGTCTATGGATACCGTGTGCTGGTGTGATTAAACCTCCACAGTGTGTATGTAGAAGCCAGAGATAAAAATCTTGTGTGTTTATACAATGTGTTCAGTTTTTCAACATTTTGAGATGCAGCAGCAAAGCAAAATTTATTTCCTTTGAAGGAGTCTATATATGTTACCAAATACACCGTTGCTTATCAGAGAGAGCAGAAACAGTGATGTCTTTACACAGATGTGGGATGTCATATCTTGGAATTAATGGTGTTGGGATTAAGGACACACTTTAGTTTCCAGTTTCATTCTGGTGGGGTACTGGTAGCAGAAGCCAGAATGTATTGGCATTGGAGGCTAGCTTTACTTCCTAGTTAAAATCAGGACTCCAAAGGCCAAATAAAAGAGATTTCTGGTAACAAAGGAACCTGAAAATCCATACAGCCCTCTGAGGTGCTGGGTAGCAGTTGAGCTCTGCCTGACCTCAGCCTTGCACCCTGCTTGTGTGCAAAACAGCACCTGAACAGACTGCCATTAGCTGAAGGTACCTCTTGTGGGAACAGCAAAAATAGCACGTACGTGAAGAACTTTCCTGCACAAAAATATCTCTCATGTTTTATTTCCTCTATCTTCTGTTCCTGGGATACAGTAATTTCCGCATGTAGGATACCAAATGCTCGCTTGAAACTTCTGTGATTCCCTTCTGAAGGAGACACAACACTTCCTGCTTTCTTCAGCATTAGACAAGGTGCCTTGAGAGGCTCTTCCTTCTGTTGCCTGCACCGAAATGAAGCTAAACTTCTTGTAGACAGAACAAGGAAAAAGAGAGACCTGAATATCCTCTTGGGCTGTTGCTGTGCTGGTGTGGTCCCAAGGAAGGGTACTTTAAATCATTCTTGGACAGACTAGAAGGAAATCTGGCCTGATCTTTCAGGGAGGAACGTAAGAATAATAAAGCAGAATGGGATGAAAATACTTTATATTAATTGGCATGGAAATTAACAGATCTAGATCTTCCCCTTTAATGATTCTACTCAAACTTACCTGAAAACAGGAATTATGGTGTCTGGTTTTTTTTAAAAAATATTTTATTCAGGACCACCTGTGGGAAGTTTTTTATAATTTATAAAATTTATAATTTAGTTCCAATTATGAGACACTCGATTTTGTGAGTTACTAGACTTCACTATGGGCTGGGGTACCATATTGTACTGGGGTTATAGCATCTGTTGGGTTTGATGCACTTTAGATAGTAAGACTCACTCAGGATTGTGACACTCTTGGGCAGAGTTCATAAATTTACTCATAATCTATACCTTTACTTTTTTTTCCAGGTCACGCTACAGGAACAAAGTTCAATTTTTCTTTAACAATTTCCCCTTTTTCAAATTGTATTACTTGCTGATGTTTTATATGCTTAACTGTCTTCTAGGAGGAAAATTCTTCCAGTAGTGGAACAGATTCCCTAAGCAGTGGGGAGATTCCACGAAGCCGGTCGGAGGGGGCTTTGATAGATGTGGATGACCGGACACCTTCAGACAGCTACAGTATGGTTCTTCTGCTATTTTCTGTACTAAGGCTCTCCAACTTAAGTCTTTATTTCTGCAAAACTCTGGGTCATGCAGGTTGGGAGGAAGAGTTGAAATCTTTAACCTTATATTAACAAATGCTACTTAGAGTAAGTTTACTGGGTGGCAAGATGGAGAAGAGAAGAGGGACTTCTTAGCCAACCTAGATTAATTTAGGGTTTTAAGAAGCATGAAGGCAGGGTAATTTTGAAGTTAGCCCAATTCAAAAACTGGAGTCTTGGCAAAGTTGATGTAATCTCCTTGCTATTTTAACCCCAATGCTGAGAAAACTTTGCCCTCCATAAGGCAGGCATTCTTAGCTTCTTGTCCAGTAACAGATGTAACAGCAAACAGGTAGATTCCACCTTGAAGCTTCCAAACTGGGAATTTTCTGGAACTGTGGAAAGGCTTCACGGTTTTGGCTTTTTATCCCAATTTGAAAAAGAAAACAAAAAGAGAAGCACTAACATTTAAAGGTTTTTGGTGGTTTTTTTTGTTTTTTTTTTTCTTTTTGTGGCTGTCTGCACAGTCATGCTTGCAATTAAGCAATATTGAGTAACCTTGGAAATGGAAAGTACTATGGAAAGCGTAATAATGTAAGCTATAGATATGGTGAAAAAATAGAAATAGTGACTTTTCCTTCTAAAATTTAAACTTTTTGCAAGAATATATAATGGAGGGATGGTATAGCCTCTATATATAGAAAAAATAATGGTAAAATGAAGTAAGAGAAACCCTTAGCATAAAAAGTTGCAGATATTCCATTGCAAGAAGGGTGACTCTCAACCAGCTGTAAACCAACTTCTCTGAACAATTGTTAATATAAAATGTAAGGATGTCTCTTCTTCAGAAAAAATAGATATTACTGCTAATAATGAGTATTTTTATTAGAAAACATATGCGAATATCACTTATACACCCATATTTGTCTATTTAAATACAATCCCGGAAAATTAGTCGTCACACAGACATGACTCTTCAAACTTCAAGTTGTACAAGGTCTCATAAATTATATCAATGATTTTTTCCTAATGGAAAGCTACTATAACAAATTCCATACACATGGAGATAAATTTTAGGAGTGTTGTTATCAATTAAATGCACATGCACTAGCATGAAAAGGAATAATGAATAATGCATTTATCTGTACTGTCTGCAATGTTTGAAAAATGAAACTGTAGTTGTTTAATCTTTGCAAAGAGACAGACACAAAGGAAAGAAATCCACGGCATTTTGTAAGCCAAAGATTACTGGAATATGACAGTTTGAACCTTATGGAACTTTATCATACTCAATACCAATTAATAATCATACGAGTTGATAATGATCAACACCTAAAAAAAGATGCTTTACATCCTTCAACACTAATTTGTTATTCAGCACTAACTTGTTAGCACTCTATTAAGAAAGATTCTTAATTAAATCAACATTGATACTGTTTAAAAACCTGAAGGAGAAATACAGAAATTATCTGTGTATTTCAGGAGGAAAATTTAGCCAACTCTTAGTTTAACAGACTCTCAGTTGGAAATGAATGGAATGTCTCAAGCCACTGTGCTTTAGGAAATACTTCTTTTTTTCCTTTAAACAGATATCAAAGAAAGTAAACTGGATTTGGATATTGACTGGCCTGGTGTATTCAAACATGCCCAAGCTGTTTCCAAGACTAATCCTTTCTGGAATGAACTGTCAGGATCCAACCCTTTTGTACACGACATAGCCGCTTCCAATAGAAATGAAAATAATAAACGCCTTTCTATCTTAAAGGAAAAACCTTATTTGTTCTCTAAACTTTCTAGCAATAGGGACTCTTTGGATTCCTCAGGTGATGAGCTAGATATTGATTGTCTTCTAAGAAAGACTTCAGCAAGAAGATCTGGACGATCCAAGAGTGTCTCTGACTTCCTGGATATAGTTGATAACCGAAGATTTAATCCTCACAAGACAGCACCTCACAAACCTACAGCTTGTGATATGACATGGCTCCAGAATGACCGTGAAGCCTACAAGATGGCTTGGCTGAGCCACCGGCAGCTCACCCGGTCCTGCCTCGATTTAGAAGCCATGAGCCACAGTCCTGGATGGGCACAAACACAAGCTACAGACATTCACGTAGTTTGTAAACTGAGTCATGAAGGGGGTTCAGTGCAGCTACCTGACTCAGATATCAACATTCATGTCCCTGTGGGTCACGTATTACCAGGAGAATTCCAAGAAGTTGGTTTAAAGGCTATCCTTAACCCTCCGTTGTCATGCAACAATGATCTGTCCAGCACAGTAAGTCCTCTAATAGAACTTACACTGAGCAACCTCAACACGAGTGAAGCCATTTTCCTAGAAGTGAAAGTCGCAGCTAAAGTGAAGAATGATCCACTCAGCCAAGTTATGAGTGATATTGTGTGTTTTTTTAGTCTCAACAAAGAAGGACCTTTTAAGAAGCTAGAGAATTGCTATATTTATCAAGATACCATACAAGTGAAGTTAACGGACCTAAGTCATGTGATGTATGCAGTGATTGCTGTACAAGCAAGCAAAATCCAGCCTCCTGCAACTAATGTGTGGGACTATGTTCACAGAGCAGTCTCAGTTGGAATTTATGGTCCCAAACATATTCATCCATCTTTTACAGCAGTTTTTACAGTCTTTGGTCATAACTACATTCCAACAAAACTCACCATTTGTGATATAAAAAAAGGAGGGAAAAGTATGCCTCCTGTGGTGTTTCAGCTGTGGGGAAAGCACACATTTGTGCTTGAAAAACCGCAAGATTTAAACATTTCTTTAATATCCTGTGATCCAGATTTTGAAGTAAAAATGGAAGATCAAAGCAAAAATATTAAAAAGGAGGAGTTGAAAACTGGTGAAATGGTCCGCCAACAATTCCCATTTTCCATGCTTGGATGTAGGGAGATGCATTTCTTTGTTTTCCTTGTTCAGATTAAAATCTTAAAAAGTAGCCAAGTAACACAGTTCCATGTTACAACTCCTGATCCAGCTCCAAAATTAAGTGGAATTATTAATAGGTCAAAGCGCCTACAAAGCCGTAAAGAAATCAAGTCTGCACCATGGCTTTTGATACCAACAATAAAATATCCAAAGTTTCAAGACAAAACATTGAGTGTCAATACTTATGGAGTGGCTTTGAAAACTGTGCTACGTCAAAATAAGATTGACTATTTGCTGGAATATTTTAAAGGGGACACAATAGCACTTCTTGGTGAAGATAAAGTTAAAGCCATTGGACAAACCAAAATGAAAGAGTGGTACGTGGGAGTTCTCAGAAGAAAGATTGGTCTTGTACATTGCAAAAACGTAAAAGTGATTTCCAAAGAACAAGCTATGGACACTGCTGACAGTGAGCTAACAACCGGGAATCTTGTTGAACAAATTGCATTGCCATTCAAAAAATTGACTTATATCTACTCAGTAGTTCTGTCTGCAGTATCAGAGAGTGTTTATGACTGGAGAGCTTTAGCTGAGGTGTTGGGATACTCATATATGTCTTTGGATGACTTTAATGAGGCACATGCTGATAAAGAATCAGAACGAGTCGCTCATGTTGTGAAGAAGATGAAGCAAGACTGCCATGCTAACAAAAAGAAAAGACTATTTCTTTATGAACTCATTGTTGTAAGTATTGCATGAACTAACTAGCCTATTGGGATTGTTTTGCCGAGAAACTACTCAGTAGTAATATAGGAACAAGAAAATGTGATTCTGCAGCCTTGCAGGATCTTTATAAACCTGAACATATTATTAAAAGTAGACAGCCAATAGGTGGAAAATACATCTGAATTCTCATGAAGAATAATACTTTGATCAATTAATTCTGAACAGTCTTCTGTTAATGCTCCGGAACCTGTGTTCATTTAGTAGGTTGACTAAGATGACTATTTTGGTTTTTAAATAGCCATGATTGAAATTGTTTTTTCTTTTGTCTTGGTAAATTGCTTTCCTGGGAAATTCACATTCCTGTTGTGAAGTATTAAATAACATTATTATATTGTGGGAACTCCCCTATACTTACATAGATATATCTAGATATCTGTCTATATCTATATCTGTCTATGTATCTATAGATATAACTATTTGTCTGTGCTAAGTTGCATGTCTAGCTTAGCTTCATATGTTTAAAAGGGACGTCTTGATCCAAATGTTGAGGGCAAGATTTTCTATCCACACCTTATAACTTCACAGTCAGTGTTGTAGTGGCCTAAGGAGGATACTGCAAGTATTTCAGTATCTGTTTTCATGGGCCTCATTTGTAAGCTGTTGGACAACTTCTATGTGACTAAATACTGCCAAATATGAATCAAAAGTTTATTTTAATTACTTCCAGGTAATAAGTTGCACTGTTAACAATCCTAATTCACTTACTGATGTGTGTGCAAATTAATTTGAAATAAATGGTCACTTAATACTCTCCTTGGTTCTGACAGAAAAGTTGACCAACCTATTAAGGAACAGAAGTTAATTAAATTTCTTATATGAAAATAAAGTATTACAAAAAAGAATGTTTAAAAACTCACATTGTAGCTATTCACCTAAAGCCTTTTGACTACCCTGAACTGTAAACCTCAACTGAGTTTACCTCTCATTTTTCTTCTATCCCCTTTGAAGTGTTGACAGAAATTTCAGCAGGATTCAGAAAATTTTGGTAGCAGTTGCCACTTACAATTCTTGAGAGAACATCAAAGCATGTGGAATAAAACTGAGCCAGAATGAAGTACTGCAAAGTCTGTCCGGTCTCTGTAGGAAAAGGAGTGGGGGACCTAAAGGTGAAAATGATCCACACTTTTAATTGAATACAGTAAAACAGAGTTCATTACAAAAGAGGCATAAAGTGGGGCATAATTAGAATAACCTTATAGAATCATAGAATGGCTTGGGTTGGAAGGGACCTTAAAAATCATCTCATTCCAACCATCCTGTCATGGGCAGGACAACTTTCACTAGACCAAGTTGCTCAATGTCCTGTTTTGTGAGATTTATGTATTTTTGCTAGGAAGTGCCAGTGCAGGTCCTTGTCTTTGTACATATAGACATAAATCTAGATCTCATCCATGTAATTTTTGGGTAGAAGTTTTGGTTAGAAAAATAAATCTCCATTTTTCATGTTTTATAGTGTTCTTGCTTATCACAGCAAATGCAGGCTGAACAACTTGCTCTCCAATTTAGGGGAATTTCATACAGTACACTGTAGTCAGCTTCTCACTAATGTGCCTACCAAAGTTCTGTTGTTTGCTATGAGGATTTTTATGGTTGATACTTTAAAATTAAATCATGCATATGTCTGATTTCTGCAGAAATGCTTGATATATCAGTAAAAACCGGTATCTAAAAACCAAGGAAAAATTCTGTATTTTGCTCTTGATCTTTCCCTGAAAACCTCAACAGTTTCAGTGGAATATTTTGGTGTTAATTTGAGGAGAAGAAATAAAAAACAACATTAATTTTACCCATTAGCTCTTCTCCAAACAAATAAAGAAAGGAGAATGAAATGTATCTGCATGTCAAGGTTTTACTCCTTCAACCATTTTGAGCGTTATTAAATGCTCATTTGGCAAGGAGGAGGGAAAAGTTTTATGTTTGCATTTCTCCTTAATGGTCAGCAAATTATTAGTTCTGAGGGAAGAGAAAATCAAAAGGTGCTGGCCAATGTGATCAATGATTTTCCAAATAAAGCCCTAGATGAAGGACCACACCTTAGTATAATAGTGCTCTAACTTAATTTTCAAGTTTCATGTCATACTTCTAGGAAGCTAATTTTTTTTTTTTGTCCCAAATATTTTTGTTGGGGAAGTATGTTTTTCTTTCAGGATCTGTAAGCTTGGCAGGATCCATTTGACAGTGGAATGCTGAAGCAGCTGAATGCCAGCTTCATTTTTTCTTAAGGTCGTGGGCAGCTTTCCTCTGAAACTGTTGGCAACACCAGTTTGTAGGAAAAAAAAATACATATTTGTAAGAACAAAAAAGTAAAAAAAAGTCTTCCTGTTTGCGTAGAAATGCAGAATAGTGTTACAAAATTAAATTTAAACGTTCTGTTTGTAATTACTGGTGAAGGATCACTAACGAAAATCATTGTTGCAGGCACTTTTGAAAATAGATTGCCAGGGATTAGTGGCACGTCTTACCCAGGACACCATCATCTTGACTTCAGCTGTCAAGCTTGGCAAGAGCTGGCGGGAGCTTGCGGAGAAGCTGGCCCGCCTGACAAAGCAGCAGATAGAGGCCTACGAGGTGCCCCACCAAGGGAAGAACGGAGCAGTAGCTCTGGAGGTAAGGGCCTGGTGCAACAGCCCATCCGCGCTTGCTGCTCTGCACAAACACAGCCAGGGACCTTCCTCCTTCCTTGTTTGGCAGGCTTCTTTCCTTTTGCACTTCCTGGTTGTCTTGGGGTGACTTTATGATGTGTATCCCCTATCACCACTCTATGCCCAGAAGATGAATTCTGTGCCTTTAAGCCTGGGTGCGAGAGAAAACTGAGCGAACTTTTCAAAACAATTGCTCAAGGACGCACAGCTCTCTGCTCTGGGCTCGGCAGCAGGGAGAGGGGAGAGGCGGCCTTGCTTTCCAGCCAGCTTTCAGCTTTTTCTCTC
>VZRO01007940.1:1394203-1458551 GCA_013397915.1 Daphoenositta chrysoptera | reverse complement strand
TTTTTTTTTTTTTCTGTTAGGCAGTGGCTTGTCTGATTTTCTACACTTTTGTTCTACTTACTAAGCTTTCTGTGCTTGGCTGACAAACCCCAGCTTTCTACAGAAGGAATTATAAACCTGAACAATGTACAACTCTGCTGGTCTCCATGTGATTTGGAAATTTTTCCCTTTTGCTAATAGGCAGCAGAAATGAAAAACTCTTATAAATGTTTTTCCAACATCATACCTATTTATTTTTATATATTATGAAAATTTATAAGTAAACATTTACTTCACTTTAAATGGGTTTTGATTTTCCATGAAGTCCATCTTCTACCTCGTACGCCCTACTAATTTTTTTTTCAAGATTTTTTTGCATTATTTTTATGGCAAATCACCCAAAAAATTCTCTGCCTTTCAGTGACAGTGCCTGCTGCCAAAACATAGTGCAGCCAAAGTCATCATAAGAAAGCCCACAATACAGTACACTCAATTTTTTTGGAGAACATTCAACAAGCAACCAAAGATCAGAATTTTTCCTGTATTTCTGTGTAATTTCTCAAGGATTAAATTGGATCCATGGAGGATTTATTGGTTTGGAGTGAGCTTTTTAATTGTGCTTGTCCACATGGATGTAAGTTCAAAGCACAAGGTTTCTAGCACTGGTGTCTCACGGGATCACTGAGTACCCTCAATGTCCTGTGAATCTAACCTTTAGTACTTTCTAGTAAATATCAGTGCTTTCTTCTTACTTCTAAACTTTCCTATTGGTAGTAGTTGTTGGCCTTAAAACCAGAAACCCAGCAAAGTTGGGGTTTTGACTAGTCATTGAGGATTATATGAAAATATTAACTAGTTCATTCCCCGCCAAGGATTGTTCCAGCATCGGGAGGATTGATTGGTTGAAAAATGTTTCTGCTTTTAAACTTCATAGTTGTCTTGGTGGGAGAAACCTTCTTGCAGATGATCACAGAGGCAACTTGAGGTACATATAATTGATGTGTAGATTAGGAAGCGTTTTTTGTCCACAAATTCCAAATCACTTTGCAGTGGATTATTATGTACTCAGTGGTGAGCGTGGGAACAGAGGGAAAACACATGCATACAACTGAGATGAGACTTGACCAGGATGCTGAAGTTATTTAATATTTTGCCTGAAATTCTGCTTTGATACAATTCAGAAATGTTGAATGCAATTCAGTTCACCCATTGCATTAGAGTATGGATGTGGAGAAGAATCTGCCTTAGAACCACTGCTGTGTTTGCAGGTCTAGTTTAATGTGATGAGTGTGTAGATTATTGCATCAGTGGTGACCAGTTGGCAAAGCTTTTTATCCCGACATTCTCTTTTTTCATCTTCTTTTCTTTTGTCTTAAATTAAAAAAAAATAATAAAAAAAAATCAGTTTTGATAGATTAGAGGAAACCAAGGTTTGTATTTAAGGATATTTCAGCCAATTGTGTTATTACAATGTCAGATTGACCTTCAGCATAAGTCAAAGCATAGCATCTTTTCATGTTCATTTTCTTTTCACATTCTAGTGAGGACAGAAGACTGTACCCTAATTCTTTAAATAACCTTGTCTTACAGGAATGTAAGAAAGGAAGAAAGAGACTCAGAAAAAGCATAGCCAGCAACAGAATTTCAGGAAATACCAGCTTCTCTTACAGGAAATACCAGTTTTTCTTGTTGGCTACTTTGGCTATCAAGCTAAAAATAGGAATACAGAAATTTTCTGGTGTCAGCATAAATAAAACAGTGGTGACCTGCTTTAGTTCATTAAAATATGTTTTAATATCTAATATTTACAGTAATAAATTAAAAATTATTTTCAGCTTAGCATCTCTTAAAAAATCCAAAATAATTCATCAATCTTCTTCTTCCCAAAAACCACCAATGTACTTTTCTCTTCTCCTTCTGTAAAGTTATGGTTATGACTTAAGATAGACTTGCTTAAAGGAAAAAGTAGGCACCATTCATTTGTGTAAATGATGATACTTTTCCCTCCTGTAGACCTAAAATGAGAAACTTCACTGAAAGCATAGGGACTTTTCTGTGGTTTAAACTCAAGGTGGAAACTAGACTATTCAGACTGTAAGACATGCTACTGGGGATGTAAGTTTAATGTTTTTTTCCTTTTGGGTATGGCAGCAGAAATTGAGGCAAATGTTTATAGAAACTATGACAGAATCAGTCTTGGGTAAGCTGAAAGAGCTTAGCCCAAAAATATGGAGAAAAGTTCAGAACTATGAGCAAAGAAATTCTCCTCCTACTCAGTTCCTCCAGGGACCAAGTAAATAAAGCTTAAGTCAAGGAAGTAAAGCTTTATGTTGTGTACTGTTTGTAAATTAGTAAGATTATATTGAGGAAGTAACCAATTTCCTTCAGAATTATCCTTCAGAACCATAAAACCTTTTTTTTTCAATAAAAGAGGAAAAGATGCTAAAAAAATCTCAATTTCCAGATCACTTTTGTGTATATATATAAAAATGTGCAGTCATAAGTTCATATACATTTATTACTATGCATAAGTATGTTCCTGTTAAAACAGTGAATGATAGAACTTTTTAGGAGAGTCATGGATTTCTTTGCAGATTTGTGTATCATCCCTGCAACTGTTGACTCAATTGCTGTTTGCAAAACCTTTATTGCCAATGAGGAGAGGGAAACTAGAATTTTGGTTGCCCAAGTAACATTTGGAAAAGCAGCAGCTGGAAAAAGAATTATTTTATTTGTTATCTGAGCAAATTTACTCAGCACTTTGAAAGATATAAATCCAGCTTGGTATCTGAATCATGCTGCTATAACTTAATTGATGTCATTAGATGAATGGCAAATTACACCTGCTAAGGATCTGCTCAATTTGTTTGGCATAAACCAAATAAATTTTTGCTTGAAAAACAAAAAAGCACTGATAAGTTATCTTTTAATTTCCTTTGTTTCTTGCAGGAAAAAATTTTAATTGTATGTCCTGATTAAAAAAAAAAAAAAAAAGAAAGCTTTTGGCTTGCCTGTTTTAGAGTGTTTGGGTGCTTCCCCCCCCCACCCTTTTTTTTAAAAAAAACAGGTTTTATAGATGAATCATGTTAGAATCATAGAATCATTAAGGTTGCAAAAGACCTCTAAGTTCAGCTAGTCAGATTATCTTGATCAACCATTAACCCAGCTCTGCCGCATCCACCACTAAACCATGTCCCTAAGTACCACACCTACACCTCTTTTAAATACCTTCAGGGATGGCGACAACCACTTCCCTGAGCAGCTTGTTCCAATGCCTGACCTACCTTTCAGTGAAGAATTTTTTCCTAATATCCAATCTAAATTAATTAAGGAGACTTCATTCTGCTGCCCATCCTTGTCTTCCAGCTCAGCAGAATGGATATCCAGAGAACAGATGGTCTGGGTGTTACACCCTGAGGCAAGGAAGGCATTAACTACCTCAACCTTTCCCTCATCCTTTGTCACTGTGTTGGCCCCTGTATCCAACAGAGGTTGGAGATTCTCCCTAGCCCTTCTGTCGATGGTGATGTCTTTCTAGAAACATTTTTATTGTCTTTAGTGAGAGTAGCCAGATTAAGTTCCTGCTGCTGTTGTCAGAAAACATCTCTGAAAGGTAAAAGGCATGTTTAAAATTTCCAGGCTAAGTAGAGGGACAGTAGAATGTTGATTAATGGGGCAGTAACCATCAAAAGGGAAACTGTTGCTGGGTGTATGCACTGCAAAAGATGATGAAGGGGAAAAGGGTTTTCCTTCCACCCTTGTTCTTATATTTTCAGACAAGGATATATTTTGACTTGGTGATAATATTCTGACTGACGAATTTATCTATTATTTACCTCTCTGAGAATTTGAGAGTTTCATAGACATAATGTAAATAAGATTACTGGAGTTTTTATATCAACATGCCTTTTTTGATAAAGCATTTCAGCATGCCTAGTGATTAAACACTTATTTTCTCTTTTCTCTTCTATGACTTTTCAACTATTTAGCTTTTTTTGTCTCTCAATAATTAAATTTCTGCCACTAAACCTCTTTTTATTCCGTTTATTTTCAGATGATGTGGAAACCTGCATATGACTTCCTTTACACGTGGGCTGCCCATTATGGAGATGGTTACAGGGATGTCTTACAAGACCTGCAATCAGCCTTGGATAAAATGAAAAACCCAGTAACAAAACAGTGGCGAGAGTTGACTGGAGCACTGATTCTTGTGAATTGCATGGAGGCATTAAGAGCAAGTGCCTTCTCCAAAATGGAGGAAGAGTAGATGGCCAAAATATGTTTTTGGAAAATCTTTTAGGAAACTACACCACTGTGTACAGTTTATTTGTGTATATTTGTGTTTCAGAGATGCTTGTAGAGCATGACAGAATGAAATTTGCTTTAACTGAATTGATGTTGAGTCTAGCCCTGTGGTTCTCAACTACAGATTGCCAGAGCTTGCTAATGGCTTCTGAGTAAATAAGAAAAGAATGAGGGATTAAGCTAATGAGGTCAACCAGAATGACTTGAATTCTATGGGGTGTTTTCTAAAAGGAGCTATTTCTGATTGCACTGACTTCTAGGCAGAGACCAGTTTTAAAAACAGAACTGTTCATGGATGAGTTCAGCATGTGGGCCCTAGGTTTACATTGTTTTCAGTGAAGTATTAAAATCTAAATATTTTATACATTATAATATTTGGTGCTCAAACCCCTCAATTCTAAGTCAATGGGTGGAGGTTAGCCTACAAAATAACCTTTAAGATTCTTCATCCTCATCTGGGACAAAACTAATCTAATTGTCAAACAACACAAGAGTTCAACAGTTCCTGGAAAAATAGGTGTGGGCTGCACGCACTCAAAAAATAGGTGTGTGCTGCACTTTTCCAAAACAGCTTCTGGTGTCTATTTTGAAGACTGGAAAAGAGACAGAAGATAAAATGTCAAAAGTGTTTGGTTTTGATTGATTTGTTGACTCAACAGGGTTTTGTCTCTTTTTGTATTTTTGTTAGTTTATATTTCCACAATTTTTTTTCTACATTCTGCTGAATGGAAATTCTGGAAAATTCCAGAAGCCTTCTTTACGTACACTGTCCATCCCTCTGATCATTTGTGTAGTCCTTCTCTGTTGCTTTTAAATAAGTGTATAGGGAAAAGAGACTTTGTAGATGCAAGGTCTGGAAACAATTAATACCCTCATTTGTTGATTGTTTCCTTCTACCTCACTGGGTACAAGAGATGACTATTATTTTCTCAAAAAAACTTCACAGTGAGTGCTTTTTAGATTAATTTATTTATGGAGCAATTAATTATAACTAGTCATATGTTCTAAAAAGAACTCTGCTTAGATGCTATCAGTAAAAATCTTTCAATTACTGAGAAGCTTGTTGTAAGTACAGAAAATACAGGCTGAATAACAGTTATGGGCTGACCAAATTTTTTAAAGTAATCTTTTTAAAATAATAAATATATTTTTAGTTAAGTGGTAGATCTAAAAGGTTAAAGCCATTTTGAGCTCCTTTGATCAACATTCATTCAGAAACATCAGCAAATACTCATGTCAAGCAGTTGAAAAGAAAATTGGATTTCTGCCATCACTTGCGGTTGACAAGACAAAGCCAAATTCTTTCAGGAGAACCACAAAACAGCATTTCAGTCCAGAAACTTCACTTCCACTGTTGTTTTAGATAATTTCTACTAAGAAGGGAGGTTTTGTGATTCTAAAATAAAACTGTACATTTAGACATTTTTCTTCCCCTCTCCTTTCCTCTAACCTCTTTTCTTTGCTACTTTCATTCAGCTTTCTCAAAGCGTCCATGGATCAGGCAGGAGGCTGGGGAAGGAGTACTTGCCCCAGAAGTAGGTAAATTCATTCACCAGAAGGTCCTCTAGCATCAGGGCATGACAGAATTAGCATGTGTGCAAGTTATCTGGCTTCAGTGGACTTGCCCTTGATTTGCAAGACAGTGAGGAATTCAGTCCACAGAGCACAATCTGTTATTGCTGATCAAGGAAAAGTGGAGAAAAAGGAGCCAGATTATCAAAGCTCCCTGTTATTTCAGGTACCAGCACCGATTTTATATCTTTCCTCACATAGTTTTAAAAAGAGTTGTAGAGAAAATACAAATTTCTCTTGTGATCTGTACTTCAGTGCAGAGATGCTCGTCCTTTCTTCATGCAGGTAGTGAAGGCCCCAAAAATTGAGAAGGTTGGTTGTCCTACTTTTTGTGCTGCTAGATAAGGAAAAGGTGCATACTGATTCCCTTAAATATATTAATAGACATCTTTAAAGGTAAAAAGACACATTCATATATTAAAATATAAAATATTAAAACCCACTGCAAACTTCCTGAGAACTTCTTTTCAGGTTTCCCAGACTGCTTCTGCTTTTACCTTAGACCCTGCTCATAGCAGACTCTGAAATCTGAACAGGATTTTTCAGTGGTGCAAGAGGCCACACACCAGATTGACATGAAACCTCATGGAAATATAATTTTTGCTTCCTCAGAGCAGAAATAGCAGAGGAGATCACAAAGCAAATCTTTCAGCTTCACTACGTTCTCTCACCATCTGCTTTTTGTGCATCCCAGCAGGTTATGCTGCCTTGCTTAAAGCCTTGTTAAGTCAATTTTTAAAACTTTTTCTGTTTCATTTTTTCCCCTCTTTTGTTAACCTGGCTGCAACAGTCAGGCAACTCAGCTTTTATCTGTTTCTGAAGATGAGTCTGTGCTTCCATCCTTTCTTTGCACATCTTAATTTTTTCTCTGTAGTAAATGTGTGTTTACTTTCTTTTTCAACAGGACATGTAGTAATTTCTTTCTTCAGTCCTGTATTTTTCTGTTATGAATATTAGACAAAAGAGTGGAAAAAGGTACCAGAGGCAGATTCTTAATGGCCCAAGTCTACCAAATACCAAATATAATGGACAAGCTGCCCAAAGTCTTTGAAGCTGAAGGAAAATCCATCCTGAGAAGGCAGTCAGTGATCATGGTCTCAGGAAGAGAAGGGCCCAGGGACCAGAGGCTGCTGCTTGTAACTTTCATGGCCAGGCCCTTTCTTTGCTTTGAAATTTTTTCTGTCTTGAACCAGAGTTGAGTTTGGCCCAGTAAATTTAGCAAATATTGACTCAGTGAGTCAGTGTTCTCCTTAGCTTGCAGAATTATGCAACTGGTCCTCCAAGTATGTTTCTTTAAAAGGAAATTTATATCTGCCTGTAGTTGTGCTGTATTCCAGGGCCTTTGACTGCTAGTTTTGGTTGCTAATTGCACTCCTGTTTTTGCTTTAAGCTTCTGCTCATATGAATGAAATGTGCACTCGTGCAATATTCTGTTTACTTTAGCAGCCCACACTGGACATATTTTTTAAAAAAAAAGGTATTAAAACCCCATATTTTATTTAGTGGTCTAGTACTCAAAACCACAAAATGCCAGCTCAGAGTGGAAGCAGCTGCACTCAACAGCAAGACACAGCTTGGAGCACATGGCTTAGGTAAACACACTCTGTTCTTGACCTTTTCTCTTTTCCTCCCACCCTGTCAAGAGAGAACAGCTTTCCCATGAGCCTGCACACATACTTTCTTGGGTTTCTTCAAAGATATTAACAACTCCTTGGGAGGAGACAAGGAAAAATACCAGCCGCTGGTCCTTGCCTTAAATGACCCTCTGTTTCCAGGTTTCCTAATTCCTGTGTGTAGAAAACAGCTGTGTCAGCCAGTTCCATTTCCCTTTGAAGTTGTAGGCAGAAAACCCCCTCACCTTCCTTCTGTCCGCTGCATAGGTGTTTCTTAGACAAGTGAGCAAATGGAAAAGTTGTGAGTGCATCTGTTGCTTTATGATTCCACCTACCCATGAAAGCTGGAATAATGGTTCCCTTGGTGGAGTCTGCACCTGAGTGGGGCAAAGACCTTCCCAGTGGGCAGTGGCAAGGAAAACCTGTCATTCATACTAGAAATGCTGGTTTTTCAGTGAAGTTGGAAGCCATTCATGTTGCAGCGCTGAGGCTTCATGCCATTTAATGACACAGTGCAGTGACATATTTCTGGATTAATAACAGTCAGGGTCGGAGAGAAAAGGCAAANGAAGTTCCAGCCCTCCAATTCGGTTTGGGGAAGGGTTTGGTTTCTTAGGTTTCACTTGCTTTTTTTGGAAAGCAGAGGTTTAGGGAAGGAAAAGGAAGTTTCTTCTAAAGCGCAAGTAAAGGGCTACTCCCCAAACCTCCAGGCAGCAGGCTGAATGCCAAGACCAAGCTACGTGTTATGGGGTGTTCTTTGTGGAATTGTCTAGGGAAGAAAATGGGAGGAGGCATCAGCCATCTTTCTTCCTACTGAGAACAGAAAAATGTGGAGAAGGGGGCAAGTGTTTATTAAGTAATTTTTTAATGAAAAAGACTGTTTTTCACAAATCCGTTCTGTAAACATAAGCTGTGGGGGAAACAAACACTAAGCAGCTCCAAAGGAGCAACTCAATTTTGTTGTGTTGAGCTGACTCTAAAGACCCACTCCTGAAGTATCTCTGGGCTCAGTAAGTGATCCAGCTGACAATGACCTACTAAATAACAAAGGCAATTGTGTAGAATTGCAGATGGCAATGCTGTATTCCCAGCTAAATCCAGTGATCCTGCTTTTTCATCATCTAACAGCTTTGGACAGCTGTACCAAATAGGAATATAAAGCTATGCTGTGTTTTTGCATTTGTGTCATAGATATGAAGATTTCCTGTGAAAAGAAAGGAATAAAATAGAGAGCAAAAGGGTTTTATTTCCCACCACGCCCAGGAATAGAATGTAGCAAATTATATTCTTCACATTAGTGTGGGACACCAACCATTAAATTCTCTGGCAAGGCTCTAGAACAATTGTAGATATGTAAAGAAAATGTTAGTTTAGTGTGAGTGATAACCATTGTTCTTGATAGTTTTGCTGCCAATAAATATCTACAGACACTATGGGATATTCAAATAACTTGTGATTATTCTTAGTACAAAAAGTGCCATTTTCTATTTCTTGCCTATACATATATATTTATATATAAATTCTATTTTTTTAGCTTACAGTATATATTTTTAAACAAAATAAAAAAAATTATATTGTCCACTAGAATCCTTTGTGAATTATATTTTGATTTTTTAAGACTAAGAAGAGCAGAGGAAGAGGCCATGAGGTGAAAGATAATGGTTCTGTAAATACCACGAAATGAGCAATGTCTTTATACATTTATATTCATTTAAAAACCCTGTGTGTTAAAAATATGAATGCACACTCCTTTTAGTGTGTTTATAAGCAAAAGTAATTAGCTGATATTTCCTCCAGAAACAGAATTATCTCACTCTTGAGAAGAGGGTAGTCTGTGGACTTTGCAGCAGAAACCAGGCCTTCTCACAAGAATATGCTCTCAATTTTTTTCTTTTTTTGTTGGAGAATCATGAATGTAAGTTCAAAAAGATAAATTCTCATTTAAAAAGGATATTCAAAACTAACACAAGCTTCTGAACCTTCCACAGAAAGAGATAATAGTGCTGATTAGTTTTTTAATTGAACATTTATTTCACTTTTCTCAAATCAAATTCTTATGATCATTTCAGTACATATTGGACAGGAACACAGTCTATATCTTAAATCCTAAATGTATGGTTAGGATCTAAATTTAAAACTAAGTATCAGGAGTTACCGTATGAACTGAAAGGTCAATTTACATTCTAAATCCCAGTTTTTAA
Source organism: Daphoenositta chrysoptera (assembly GCA_013397915.1). NCBI lineage: Eukaryota > Metazoa > Chordata > Aves > Passeriformes > Daphoenositta > Daphoenositta chrysoptera. Next base: position 1,448,881 of record VZRO01007940.1, on the reverse strand, counting down.
AATGTAAATGAAGTGGCCTGGCAGAAATAAGGATGGCAGCACAACAGTCCCAGGAGAGCAGACAAAGATGAAGTGCATTCAGCTCCACTCCACAACTTCAGAGCCTTAAACATTATGTTTGTGTTAAATTCAGTACAAGATGTAAAATACAGCCTTGTCAAATACAATACCCTGAGAACAATGGGAATCCGGAGTGACAAGGGGGAAGTGAATATGCAATGACTGCTCAGTCTGTCTCATAACAACGAAGTTATCAGGCAATTGGTTTAAAAATAAGCAAAAGTGCCCTTTCATACAGTGAGGAATTGGGGAATGTGTTGTTATGGGATATTGTTGAAGATAAAATCATACATGGGTGCAAAAGGAAACCAGTCAAGTTTACAGAGAAAAAAAAGTGCCTGGTGGATGTGGTGATTTGTCTACAACCACCAGCTTCATATAGCACAGAACTGGGTACTGAAAATGCAGCAGGGAGAAATACTATCCTCCACTTACCCTGTTTCTCACCATTTCCTCTGGAGACTGTAGGTCTGGAATGGGCCAGTGCCTGCTCTTACCCAACCCTTCCTGCACTCTCATAACCATGAGACTCACATGGTCCTCACACGTCCCAGCAGGCTCCTTTCTAGCACCTGCTTCCCTTCTGCCCCAGCTCAGGCAACAGTTCCTCAATTTATTTCTCAACAACCGTGACCCTTCTCCAGCTCTGTGGCCTTGAATGCCAAGAGCAGCTGGAACGAGCTGTGACCCTCTGGTGCACTGCCTCTGGCAGTGGTGTCACTGATAGGGGAGGGAGCACGATCCTCAACTTTAGGCAGGGAGATGTCAGCCTAGCAGGACTCTTCAGGGCTTGCCCTGCTCCCTGAACTTTCTTCTCCCTCAGGATCCAGCGTAGTCCTATTTTACGAATCTGAGGGAAAATCAGAAGAGGGGGAAGGATGAGTGGAGGAAAGGAGTAGCAGATTCCGAACAAAATTTTAGACAAGAGAGCTCATTTCTTAGTTCTACTCACAAGCAGGAAAAGTTATTATTAGACTCTGAAATGATTTCATATAATGCCACCCTCTGTTCTTCATACAAAAGCCTCTATTGCTATTAATAAAGGAATTTAAAAATACCAAACAGCCAATGGATAATTTAATAATGCTGCTTATAAAACTAATTGTGTGTAACTGAAAAGCTCTCCCTGGGGTCCCATTTGCAGGAGGGTTAAATAGGATTATCAAATCTAAAAGAATAAAAAAGATAAAAAACTCCCAAAGCTCTGAAGCCCCAGCAAGAAGGAGTTGGGACATTTTGCTGAATAAATTACAGACCTCAGTCATTAGTACCAGGGGATTATCTCATAGAAACAGAAATCTGAATTGGTTCCACATGCTGCAAGCTTTGTTAAAGGTTTTAGGTCAGAAGCTTCATTTTCATTCATGAACAAATCTCTTCACCTGGGGACCTCCAGCCAGCAGGATGACTTCAGTGGCAAGCCATTTACCCTTCATGTCAGGGTATCAAACCTAACAAACTACTGTAGAAAAACTAAAGGGAACTTATCTTTTCCTCAATTTTTATTTGCCTATAAAAGGCTTGTATTGCTCCATAAAACAAAAGTGATAGTGTAGCTGAGATGGGGAGAATGAGAGTGATCAGTGCAGATCCAGGTGGAGGCTGTCTGGTACAATTTTCCACCACAGGTTCTGGTTGGAAGTGTTCACATCAGTGCCACGGAGGCACAGGCCTCTTTGCAACCCATGCCACGAGCCTGCCTTCCCAGCCTTTCTCATCCCCTCAAACCCTCTCCCCTCTCCCCAGAGGCTCTTCTCAGCCTAGCAGGCACTCATTCATTATACACTCCCACTCCACCTCACACCTCAGCTGCTCCCCCTCTCCCACTGCTCTGGGTCCTGGAAAATGAGATACCAATTCCTCTGAACCCCCCCATCCTCTGCACTGTCTTCTTTCTCCAAAGCTCCTCCTAAGCTGGACAACCACTTCCAACAGCCTTAGCTCCCTAGGCTTTCTCCCACCCCTAACAGACCTCTGTGAGCTTCTCTGCAGCTCTTGCCTGCCCCGTGCCCACCCCACCCCAGCCCTGCAAGTCCTTGCAGGGTTTTCACAAATCCTGTGTTAGCTGTTGCTCAATCCCTGGTCAGTCAATGCTATGCTCTCCCTTTAGCACCACAGTGGTGGAGCACAGCCCTTGGTTTGGCTCTTTGCTGAGGAATAGACTCCAGGACCCAGCCCCTGATGAGACTGAAAACAACACGGATACAGGCTGCCTCAGCAAAAAATCTACCCACAGATAACTTTGAAGGCAGGAGAGCTGAATACATCCAGACAAAAATCAAAAGAAAGCACAGAAATGTGGTAGTCATGTCCTTTAATAGACAGAAACCAAAGATAAAATACGAATTTTGACCCTAGGCTAAATACACTTTCTCAAAGCTTTCTGGTTTCTTGTTATTTTATACATTTTTAATGAATTAAGCCAAAGTATTTAGGAAAAACACGGTAATGAAGGCTAGTATCTGTTTAAGACAATGACTTTAACCTCAGATGGCTTTTGTCCTTTTGAAAGACTTCAAACAAGTAGGATTTTACTTCAGAGATTGGGTTGCATAAAGGTAAGCACTGCTGGCACAGAAACTCAGCATGTTAATCTAAGAACGATATTGATGGACTATTGCATTTCTACAGAAATTCGTGTCAGGTTACCTCACCAGAGAAGGAGACTATAACAAAATACAGGATGTGGAAGACACAGATATAAAACCACTACAAGATATTAATGATCAATCAACACATTTCAAGTCCTCTTCAGTTTATTTTTGCCTACTTTATGTCTGGAGAGCAGAGGAAGGTAAAAGAGGAGAGAGAGGAAAAAGAGAGGTTATTGTTACCTGGATGATTATGATTGTTAGCTATTTGTACTACATCAATGGCTGGTTTGAAGCTGAAGATCTACTGTGCAGTGATCTCCAGTAATGGAAAATGAGAAAAAGCACAAGAAAAGTGAAGTCAGAAAAGCCTTTTTAGAAGACCACTCAAAGGGTATCTCCAGGACCTTTCTAAACTCTTGCTCAGGCCTTATCCATTAAGCATTGCTACCTTAATAGTTATGTGGATTATCATGAAGCTGCATATTAAGAAATACTGGTGGTTTTTCACAAGGTTCATGTGTCCTTCCAGGAGCATTTGTAGGTTATTCACAGTGTGCATGTTTTTGTCAGCTAAACAGAAAAATATTCTTCCCTTAGCCAAACTGAGGGCATCCTTTGCACATGGGATCTGTGCATCTCACTGCACTGGAGAATGTACCCTCCACCTGACTGGTGATCACTCCTGGGAGGGGTCGTTGATACCTCACCATACGTAGATGTGGGATGAAGTTTTAGGAGAGAGGACTTGGCCTGCATTGCAGCTGTAGGCCAAAAACTGTGATGAACTGTAAGATTAGCTGTGTAAAAGATGTTTTTATTCATATACCAATGGACATCTAAGACAGGATGTTTTTGTAGAAACCCTGACTGCTGTATGTCTTTTATTTCAGCATTCGCAGTGGAAGTGTTGCCAATAAAAATAAAAGCTGGGAAATATCTTTAGCAGACAAAGACACTGATAGAGGAGTCCCCCTGTTTCTGTGTAACAGTCAGCTGCAAGTAACACCAGAAACTGTATAACACCAAATCAGAAAGTTTATTTAGAGAAAAGACAATATTTAAATAATCCGAATGTCTTTTCTACATAATGTCAGGTATGTCTCTAGAATGGGCAGCAGTGAGATTTTTAATCAATTTTTATCAATTGAAATATTATTTCATATTTCACCATTCCCAAAGTGAACAGATTTCGTGTATCTGTTTTATTTCAGATGAGCTTTCTTTAGCAGACTGGCTCTTTCAAAACAGATATCATTGATTATAGGAAAATAACATCCCAGGCTACTTAATCTAAATGAGAATCTGGACCCACCTACAGGCCTCCAAATAAGGTACTGGCTTTGCATAACTTTTTTTTCCCTGAAGTCCAATTATTTTTGTTCTCAGGAATACCCATTAACTTAGAACAGTGCTGTTAAGTCTCTCTTTTTCTAATTAAGGCAGAAGGGACATATTAAAAGATGTTTGTAAGCTAAAGATGGTTTGGATGGCTTTATTATGCGCAGCAAAAATAGTTTTCACTGTACTACTAAAATACCTCTATAACAACAGTGGCCTGTATTCTGATGGCTTAATGTCACCAAGCATTGCAATTTTACACTGCGGTCTTGCAAATGCTGACGAATTACCCCACCAAATCCCACACTATTTCTGTGTACTTACCTATATTAAATGGCTTATACCACAAATCATCAGGGATTTTTTTACGTCTTTTTTAGAAAAAGTACTTAAAATTCTAAATTTTCATTCCCCTCATTCTCTCTCCTTTTCTGTGCACAAGGATGCAGCACTTGGTACACAGTACAAAGAAACATTTTTGTGGGAGGTACTTATTGAAATGCTGGCAGCACATGATTAAGATTACAATGAGCACAAAAGTGCTTACACGAATGCTAAGAGGAAGTCAGCACAGTACCGAGTAATAGGCAGAAAAATGATTGCTGAGGTCAGTTAGAGAGTTCCTGTATGTTGTTATTAGCTATGGCCCACCAAAATTTTGCAAGACGTGACTTAAAACAAAATAAACACTTATGTCAGCCATTGTCTCAAGTCAGAGGCTAGTAAAAAACAGATTGATTCTTCATCATTCTGGAGCTTTTTCTCTTTCCTGTGTTTCATTCAGTGGAAAAGCCTCACAGTTTCCATGCATGAATGCAGTAATAGAAAAATATGAATTCCTTTTTCTAGCCTTGTTTGGTTCATATACAGTTCTGGAAAATATTTCTCTAGTACTAGTACTCTCCTCAAAAAAAATCAATCACTTCTGAGCACAGTACAGTAATTTTACACTAGCTTGCATAATTTTGCCTGTGCTCCTATTTGTGATTAGCTGAATTAACAAAGGAGAGGACCATAGGAAAGTTTCAAAATTTTAATAACTATGAAATACCTACTGAAATTAAAGTAATGGCATTCAAAGTCTCAGTCTTCAGAATTCAATTTCCTATTCTGATAATTGAGTTCGGTATTTTTGGCTTTTGGTTGGTTTGTTTGGCTCTGTATTGTTTACAGACTGGTTTCATTTTCCCCCTTTCACTGTCATATTAACATCAAGACTCATTAAGATTACTTTGAAGGCAACATATAGTATTATAGCACTATCTTTGTGTTTCTTTACTCTTCTGTTATAGCTAAACCTCTTTCAGCCTCTGACACATCTTGACTATTGATGTAAACATTGAAAAAGCCTGTGGAGAATTGTACTCTGATGCTGATAGGACACAGCTGAAGGTCAGGAGATAATTTAGACCAATGTATTTAAAGGGTTTTATTACTGTGCTATTTGTAGTAACTGATCCAGAAACAGGCAGCATCAGTACTGTTATGCTAAGCACTGCATAAAGTCAGAGCAAAAAGCAGTTGTCAAGATCTCCTTGAAACAACCACAGAATCCAACTGTAAAGGGCACAGAGATGTTTTTCATCTATGCTGAAAGGTCACAGATGTCCATTAATTTACAGCTGCCATAGTCCCTTTGATCATGACTGTTATTTTAATACCATTAGCCATCTGATTCTGCAACAGCAGTTTGAGAACCATGGACCTAGTTCTCTTGCAAACAAGGACTTCACACACATGAATATTCATGGTTGACTGCACAGGACAAGTGAAGGTGATTGACATGAAATAAAGAACTGAAAATCACATGTGCTAGACACTGTACCAGCCACTTCTTACAGTGGCTCCTCCTGTGATCTTAAACAGACAGCAGTCAGTTGAAAATTCAGACTGACCCAAATACCTTGGTTTGAGCACTATCAGTGTGTCTGCTCTCATTGTTCACTTGTCCCAACTCACACAACTGGAAGTAGAAATTATCAGGAATAATAATCTGGCTCAGTCATCTGACTAGGTCAGCTTCCAGAGCTGCCTACTTCACTGACTACTGTGAGATACTGCTGCAGGAAAACCAGAGTCCAAACATGCATCTCACTGTCTTGCTGCAACTTGAATTGTTTTCATGCTCACCACCTTCTATGGGAAGAAAGATCTTTCAGACAGCCCTGGTACCAGATCTTTAACTGGCCCATGCAGCTGGAACAGTGCTCTCACTTCACAGATCCTCTGGAGGGAGCCAGGGTGCTCCAGCACTGTTATATAAGGAATGTCCTCCTGCTATTTAATTATCATGAAGTTTCACTTCATTCAAGGCAATTCAAGGTCAAATTCAAACGAAAGCACATTCGTGTAACTCCAAAGCAGACAACACAGTTATACTTATTTACACATGACAGCTGCAAATTTGGAGAAGAAAAAATAAGCAAACCCAGTGTGCTTAACACACTGAAGAAATTAGAAATATTCTTTCTACACCTCTTATAAATATGACCTAGTGTCACATCTTTCCAAGGTGTTATGTGCCCCAAATTCCTGCTGTTAGAGTCAATGATTAGACAGATCTCATCAAGAGAGCACACTGTGTCATTGGGGAATGTTGACTTTTACAGCCAGTCTCCTCTTCAATGCCTTTTGAAGGGATTTGGATAGGTTTAGGTTTTTAAAATTCAGGGAGGAGATTTCCAGCTGGCCAGCTAAATTAATAATTTCTCCTTAAAAGGCTAAATGCCTTCTCTCGCCTTTGCAATTCTCTGACAAATATGTGAAATTTACTATCCTGAATGAAAACCAATCTCTTGTTTTCCTAAATTCGTTTTCTACTCATTCAGTGAGTTGGACTGGCTACCTTCATTGTCAGAGCAGGACTTGTCTGTCTTGCGAAGTCCCACCTTGAATCTGTTTCTTGATCAGGAGATGTCTTGCCATTCTGAATTAAAATAAGCATGGTGTCATCTGGAGAAAATGACAATGGAAAAGAGAAAAAGAAAAGAGACCAGGGTGACCAATACTTTTAAGGATGACACAATGCATGCTAGTAAGGGTATTGAGGCATGTAATCATAAGAACTCAAATGGAAAACTTCAGCTGAGCTGCCTATAGGTAAACACCCTGCTACCATTTCAGGGTTTGAGGTCAGGGTTGAGAGTTTGTCCAGACAGAACAGGAGAAGAAATATTTCACCAGGCATGCCAGCATCACAGGTAAGAAAGTGAGTGCACTGAATTGGGAAGGGTAGGGAAGGAGTTACAGCCCTTCTAGAACAGCACCATGTATCTGTGGGTGATTCATTCACTATCAGAGGCTACCTTCAAAATTTTCTGCTTAAACTTTCAGCCTATAAAACAGATATAAAACTCACATGACTATTAATTATAGGTCAGATGGACAGCATCTGTATATATTAATCCAGCATCACTAATGGAAGCATACACTAAGTGAGGCTTGGATCCAAAGTTTTTAAAGTGGCAATAAATACATACGAATTATATAATATAATACACACTCACAACTTTTAAAATAATTTTTAAAGTCTTATTGGAAGTGTGCTTCAATTATACCAGTGAAAAAAAAGAGCTATGCGTCCTCTTTGCCATCCAAATGAGAAGCAGGCTCTGGAGCTCTTTGGGAGCTGTGGCAACTGCCATTGGAATTTTATTGCAAAAGTCAGCAAGTTTTTGGATACAATTTTAAAATGACTTGATGGTTTTACCAAGCTGCTCCTGGGACATATACATCCGTGAGACAGCCTAGGTAACTAACTGTAAAATTTGTCCTTTTGATGTCAGCAGCAGGATGCCAAGAGCAGGGTAAACTGGATAAGGTTTAAAAGCAATCCCCCTAAGGGAAAAGAACTCTAATTATTTTTCAGTAACACTCTATTTGTTCGGCTGTGAGCTCTTTACTTTTGAAAATATTCACTGATCATAAACTTCAAGTACTGGGATCTTTTTCACTCCTCTTACAACTATATTGTAAAATCAGCTAAAACAATGTCTAAAGTGGGAATGAAAAAAATAGTGTTTACCGAACTGCTTGAAGTGTATAGGTTATGGTTCTTATGAAAGATAAAAGAAAGTCCACTGTGGAGTCTGAGTTGAAAATAATGGCACCGCTTTTGCATTTGACACCTGGGCCTCAGACTGAGTCTTTTTCACAGTTGTCTTATACTTTGGATGCTCACCATCTTTAGGTGTTTAATTCACTCTCTGTGATGGCATTTGCCAAATACTGAATAAGAGGAAAAAAAAACTTTTTATCTCTTAAAACGCATGCCTTTGGGGAGAGAAAAAAATGTAAAAAATACAGAACAGTTTTCAGACATGTTCAGTTTGGCATAATTTTAATATCCTTGTTTAAGGACTTTGAATAGTGGTTTAGTTTTACATCCTAAAATACCATAACAGTCAGCTGAGGGATGCCTAACTGTGCACAGGCTATTTGATCCCTGTAAGACTTCCCAGCCTAATTCAAATGGAAAGCAAGGGACAAATATTGTTTGTATATTATTTATTCTAAATAAGGTTGTAAAGTTGCTTAGACACAGATCAGAGATTTTCTAAGCACTGGAGGCTATGTTATTTTATGTTTTAACTAAGCCAAGTGGCCTCACTAGAGTTTTCAATGTTCATATCTGCAGTGAACTCGACGCTCTTGGACAAGTATCTTTTTCTCATCCTTTAATGAAAACCACAAGTAATCGAAGTCAGATGACGGAGCCAGATTCCACCTCTTAGAGTGCTGACTTATCATTTACTGTTGTTAATTGAGCAACATATATATAAAGCACTGTAAGCTCTTAATATTAGCATTTCATTCCCAGAGACTAACGTTAAAGTTTTAAGACATCTTAAACTACACCTGCATGACTTGTGCTGGTTAAACATTCTGGCTACCTCTTCTTAAGTACTCCCTGATGAGCAACTCAGCCCAACATCAGCCCTTCAGTCAGGAGTGTCTCTATCACTCCTCTCTTTCTAAAAAGAGTTCTGTGTCCTTTAAGCAAAGTAGGGCTCCTGTAGCAGGAAGATCATCGCACTCACATTCAAAACACATGACAAGAAATGCATGATTAAGAAGATAAATACCACAGACTTCTATAGTGAGGAGGCAGAATCATGGCATAAGATCCAGATTCGGCTAAAACAATTTAGAATTCCAGTCACAACTACTTAGTTCAGCATGATGTCAACTTTTTCAAAAAAGAACCATGTGCCATATGTTTTTTATGGATAGGTTTATTTTTCTTTTCATTCTTTCTTTCATGTAAAGAAGCAGATCATCCTAACTAAACTTCCATGAACTTGTTTGGAGGAGGAAGGGACTAAAAATCTTTCAACACTTCATCCAGGTCCCAGGGAAGAACTTCCTAGACAACCCACTGGGCTACCCATCAAGTGTATACCATGGACAAAACAAGCAGGGACAGACTTGCATCCTAACAGTAAATGGAGAAACGGAAAGAATATTTTTGTGTGTTTTTGTTCTTTATTTTTGATTTGGAAGGGTTTTCCATAGCACTGCAATGGCGACTTAATACTTCTAGTTGTGTCTTTTTAGATAAATAGTAGTTTAGAGAATTAGTAGTTTCTTGGTGGTGTGTTACTTAATTAATAAACATCACAACCACCTAAATCAGTTACCTCCAAATCTCCAATCTAAAGGGTTGTAGTCAGATCTCGGTAGTAAGAGTCACTTTCTGTATTAACTGGCAAGACCCTAAGGCACAGTTATCAACTCCTACAGTCTAAATCTTCTTTAAACCTCCAGATTCTAGAAGTTTATTGTTCAGAAAAATCTCAGTTTCCATTTTCTTTTAGGAACCAAATGGTTGCAAAGGAAAGGGTGCAAAATATATCTGAAGAGCATATCTTAAAGTAAAAGCCACCGGGTAAGTATAAAGCACACAAAATGTATTTTACAGCTTCATCTTTTCCGAGGTTTGTCTTATGATTATGAAACTCTTGTGATAGACAAATGTCTATCACAATATCAATTCCTGATATCCTCCTAAATATCTTATATTTGTGCTGCATGCTGAGAAAAGATTATGAATAAGTCACATAATTGTTTAAGCAATTTTGATGAACTTTTAGCTGCATTTTTAAAATACGTGAGATTTGCCTAGAGGCCATTGAACATTTCTCAAGTGAAGACTATTAATCCCCAAAAGAAATTAAAAAAAAAAAAAAATTTGTATGAATGTTCTCTGATAAATCAGAATATAATTGCAAATGAGCAATTTGTTTCTAACAAGAAACCCAGTCACTTTGGCAGCTACAAAAATAGATTTTACCTCATCATTGACTCACTGGAGTGTAGCAGTTCAAGCAGCAGAAGTGAATGTGTAAGCAGAGAGATGAAGAGTTTTAATAAACTAATCCTCATAATAACGGGCAAATTTTCTTTAATAAGATTAAGACAGAAGAGAGAATCTCTGGGCAAAAAAAAGAAACTTAATTTTAGAATTCAAAATCCATATTAAAGCTGCCTATTGGTGGAATTACCAAAAGTGATAACAAATTACAGTGATTTAAAATAAGATTCCTTAATGTTTATTGATGCTGTTTTATTAGATCACTACTTTACTGTAATGATATTTAAAATATTTGAATACATTATATTGAGTTTTTAGTTACCTTTAGAAAAATAATTCTGACAGGGCAAATTGGAAATCAGTATAATGATTTCCATATTTATCAGAGCTGAACTCTGATTCAATCTTTAAAATAATGGATCATCTTGCTATAGTTTTGCCATGACAATTAAATCATCAGGTTTTCATTCAATACATCTCCATGTTTTAATGAAATGAAATGGAAAATGACATGGTAGATTCATGCGACAAAAGAAAAACCTCTTCTTTCATCATCCTCCCCAGTCTTGTTCTGTTGAGAAAGGCTTTACAGATAAGAAATGATCCCATTCCAGATGCCTAATTAGCCCCACAGTCCATTCAGTCTTTGAGCTGCTCAGCAAGACTGCCAACAATGGAATCAGTTTTGACAGTGATTTTTTGCTTAATAGTGGTATTAAGCTGATTATAATTCTAAAGACTGGACTGAATACACACACACATTTTAAATAGACCATTAAATACAGATAGACACATTTTTAAGATTGGTGATTTATTTAGAAAAATCTCTTTGACAGAGAAATCTTCCCCTCTCCAATTTATTCAAAATTTTTTGATAAGATTGAGAAAAATTCAAGAGGACTTCAGGAAAAAAAATAATGAGGGGTAGTAAAAAACCTCCTGAAGTATCAGACTATTTTTTAACATTTTCTAAGAGGAAACAAATTGGCTAATTTAGACATTCATTAAAGAAAAATGCCTTTCAAAAATGGAAAATAAGGAACAGCACATGCATGTTTTGGGGGTTTTTTGTATGCTTGGGTTTTTTTAAAGTTATTAGTTTTAACTAGAAAAAAGTTTTTTGAGTCCATCTAATAATTTTGTTTGATCAGTAACTGAACCACAACAAAATAAACCACAGAATTATTTGTAAAACTGCTGGAAAAATTTGGGGATCCCAGAGCCAAAAGGCAGTCTATTGCATTCTGCATCAAGTATGCAGGCCTGGTCCTACTTTTGGGCTTCTAAACTTACCAAAAAATTGAAAAAGATGAGAGTTTTACCAGTACAGTGTCAGAATACAGCTGGCATAGCTAACGCAAGATGCCTTTCCCACCCAGCGCACTTAGAAGGAAAGGATAAGATTTTTCTCTGATGTCTGTAATACCCTCCCTTTCCAAAAGCCAGACCCAAGGTAACCGCTGCACCTCGTTTCTATTTTTAAATCGTTTGCTGTGATGGTAAAGGCAGGAATCAGACAATGCACTGCAGCATGCAGTAAGTGGGGCTGCTCAGGAAGGGTGATGCTGCCTCAGCTCAGCTCAGGGGTCTGTATTACAGTATTGATTTAATTGCACAAGGTTAACACTGAGCCAGCCCTTCTATTCTGTACTCATTTTTCAGATCTTTAACTGTACCAGAACTTGTGTCTAAGCTGAAACCTATCCCCATGACTTACGGTGTAGAAATTGCTTACATTAACCATCACGTCCCACACTTCTGAAGGAGAGCTTGTAAGGAGCTCTTTGAATGAAATGGATTCATCAAAATGTGGTGATGTGCTCTAAAGTCAAGTCTGAGATTTTCAAGATATACTAATGACTTGAACTGTCTGTTTTTGAATCACCAATTTAAAAGAATTTTAAAGGATTGTGTTTCAGAAAGTGTTCTTTTAAAATTTGGCAATTTAAGTGTTTAGTCTGCTAAAAGCTTAATCAGCATCTGTGGTTTGCACCGCTCTGATAACATTACATTGGTGTCATGAAGTCATTTACTGTTCCTCAGTGGGTTTAATTACAATGAAAATCTAATTACTGTTCTTTCAATTTTTGACATATTCCTTCCCTTAAAGATCCAACTAGCAAGAATGTTTTCAGATAGGTTAAATTTTCACCTAGTATTAAGCTTCTAAAAGGCATCATACTGAACAGTTTTGGAACCTTTCAGATCCCCAGTATAGTCTTTCTTGAGCATCTGATACTTCATCTTTTCCCAGCACTTGAAGGAATGGGGAGTTAGGTTCATCTCTATTATGCAGCTGGAAAACTGATGTACCTGAGGCCAGACAGGAAGCCTGATCAGAGGAGTGCACTGAAGCTGTCTCCCTGATTTCCCTGTCAGACTAAGGCCTCAGAAAGTAATTGTTTGCCCATTCTGCACAAGCAGTACTGGCAAGAGGACAGCACAGTCTGTTTCCTTCTCTCTGCAGTTACCAGAGGCACAGGCTGAATACCATGCGTTTGACAGCTCAGGTGCTGTGGATTTCTTCCCCTTCAGCAGCTTTCCCCCTTATTCTAGAGAAGTAGCATAGTCATGGTAGAAAGGTGCAGGAAGCAAACTATTTACCTTTGCTCTTGACAAAATGAGTCAAGCTAAATGGCAGGTTTTATTTTCCTCATTGCAAAATGGGTATTAAACAAATTACAAGTGTGTTGATAAAATTCAGTTCAGCTTAACTTCCACTGAAATCAAACATTTTTGTGCTCGTCCTTAAAAAGCTTTGGTAAATTGACTCTTTACCAGATCTGCAGTATTCACTACAATGAAGTATTTATATAGCACTGTATATCAATCTTAAATTTTCATGTGTCTAAATAATTTATTTAATAGAAATTAATTTTTAACACCGAAGTGAATGTGTAAAAAATCAATCTTCCAGAAGCATTTATAATGGCTTCAGAAAAAAACCCACAGATTAAATATTTGGGTATTATATAAAGGCCATTTTGACTGATAAAACTTACTAGTTGTCAAACTAGTATGTTCCATTAAGTATTCCAGCCTTCACTCTGCTAAAAATTTTATAGAGGGGTTGTCAAAAGCTACAAAAAAGATTCTGTCTAGAATATCAAAGTTTGATTTCATATGATTCTAATTGGATTTGTACATATTGAATGTACTGTTTTTAGGGAAGATATGAATATTGCCAATAGCAATTATTTTGGAAAACTTTAATTCTGCTTGATTACTTAAAAAATACAGTTAAAGTACTGCAATTATCTGAACTATCATAGTACCAGCAAAAGACATTAAGTGCTACATTTACTTTTTTCCTGATCTATTTTTCAATTATATCTCAATTAAAAAGAAAGTTAATTTAAAGAATATTGTCAGTCTGCTTACTTTCTATTTGCGTCATTATTCCTACCAGCAAAAAAATGAACTGTATTAAAAGAGAACATAATTTAAAAATTCATGCATCTCCTTCTGATCATTGCTCAGTTTTATTGTAATAGAGTGTGCTGGAATATATTACTAAGGCAGGAGAAGTCAGAACACCTGGATGAGCTTTTCTTGCAGGAGAAATTGTGGGGGTTCATTATCAGGAATAACCTACCAGTAAAGAACAACCCAATGCTGAGGGTGTGCAATCTCCACTTCTAAAATGCCACACACCAGGCTGACCCCACCCTCAAGCAAAGGAATGGGGTTGATGACTTTTTAAGATGCCTTCCAATCCTGCTTTTCCATAATCCTATGATTTCATGACATATGAATCTGCAAACTGTATTGACCAACCTATTAGATTATTTAAAGTGAGCAAAGGCACTCTGAAGTGAACATCCACTTGCCTCTAACCCAAGAACTAAATTTCTGTTTTCTAAAGCTGTACTCATTATATAAGCAGGCAATTTGAGTGGTTAGGAAAAGACTTTCAGAAAGGACTTTCCCAGCTAACTTGAAAGAGAAGTTGTAGTTCAGGCAGGGAAAGGGGAAGATTGTTTCTGTAAATTCATTTCAAAAGAACTTTAGAGCAGGTTGTTCTTCTGATTTTCCAGATGTGATATTAAGAAAAAGGAATCAAGTGTCACAATATGGGGGTTTTGCTAGCCCATTGGCTGGTATTTTTGAAGAGTGAGAGGTTACACATAATGATTCCTATGGATTTATTATTCCCTGCTCTCTCTATACCCATACCTCTGCTGTCTCTTAGATGTCCAACTACTACATTTTTAGTTCCTCTGTGACAAGAATATATTCCTGTTATAAATATCATATATCTGATATAGTATTTGATTGCCTTGATGGATTCATAGCTGGATTTCCTAGATGCCAAAAATAACAGCAACCATAAGACACAAGGAAGAAGTTCCTCAGTAACGCAGCTGATAATTAAGTGAAGTTTTCACATTGTGAGCAAGTTCCCTAATCTGTGCCTAATTTTCATACTTAGTATCTTCTTTAATCACTGAATTACACATATTTCTTCATATTTTTTATAGCTCAGATAATCTTTACACAGAGAATCTCCTTTAGCAGTGCTGGCAAGTCATGGTACACTTATGGGGTGGGTTGTGCCCAGAACTGACATGGACACACAAAGAACTTTAAAAGCTCTATTGCATGCCTTACGGACATTTTGATCTCATGGAGGATTTTGGACATATGTGGCTACCTACCATTTCTGATCAAGTAGCTGGTTATGTGTCATGGAAGAGTCGATTTGAGCAAGAGACAGAGATTTATGGGATACTTGTATCTTTTCCAGAGTGTCTGTGCATGATTAGACCAAAAATAAAAAAAAAACCCTGAATCTAAAAAAAAACCCAAACCACTCCCCCTACCCCCTTAGAAAAAGTACAGAAAAAAATATCTGTCAAACCCCAACTCTATATTATTCAAGTGTTCTTATGCAGGGACAATGAAACTGTAGAACAAGCTGCAGTTATTATGTTAGTTGATATAAAATACTTCAGATATCAAGTTCAGCAATTTTCATTAGGAAGGATTTCTCAAGTTGCAGAAAACTTTTTTTCTCTTTTAGTCAAAACTACTGAGCTATAAAGATACAGTTTTTCTTGTACTTTGGACATTCAGGTGAGAAGCAAGAAACTTTGGCTTCAAAGCCAGATGTGTCATAATTCAGACCAGGAAATCTGAGTCATATTGACTGTTCCATGTTTTCGTGACTCACGTGCAGCCCAAGTGTCCTTACAACCAAAGTCCTTGGTATTCTGGATTGGATCTGATAACCCAGTATTTCAGAAGTGAGAGACAAACCTTAGGAAGGTTTTGCTTTCATACTGTCGCTGATCAGTAAATTTTCTAGAACTGCCATGTAATTCTATAAGGCAGAAATAGCATTATGCCAGTAGCAGCAGGAAAAATGAAGATGGGAACATTTCAGCAATACAAGATTCAGATCTGGGTGATGTCCCTGCCCTCCACTGTGTGATGCTGAACAGCTTGGACAAGAGTTTTTAATGAAAACCCCAACTGCAGCATTTACAGGATGCTGCAGACCAAGTGATGGCCTAAGGCATATCAGATAATAACAACAATTCTCCCGTGTTTTTGTGCAAAATGCCAAACACATCTGTGTTCTTCAGGTTTTTTTTTGTCTATGGTAGATCATTTTTCTAGTCAGATTATCAAAGATTCTGCATAAAGAAATATGTTATTTAAATGGATTCTGCACCACATTAAAGGTAGTTCTTCAGCTGCATAGAGATTGTTCCGTGCTAATGTTCTAATTGTAAGTTTTGTCATTTTATAGCCACAGTAAGCCACAAAGGCATGCTTCAAATAATTTTCATTTTTCAGGAGCTCAGTGTAAAATTTACCATGTTACCTGGTGTAAATAGTTTCCAGTGTACATTTTTGCAGTGCTGAAATTAAAGCTTGCATTGTTCTCAGCATGTTCGTTGTTTTCTGAGAGTACTAGCAAAGAATGTAGACTGGAGATGAAAAAATTCAATAGTTTGAAGTCATGTTGCTATGTTGCATTTCATACTTGAAAATAAACCAAATGCTTTGAAGTCAACGTTTTGTCCCTGAAATCTCACTGACACAGCTTATCTGAAATTTTCACGGTTTCCTAGCCATTAGAGAAAATTGATACAGAGAAAGTCATTCCTATCTCCAGTGTTAGAAAATAAGACCATAATCATAGGTCACTTAGCAGCTAAAATCAATACAGCATTAACTAAGAAAAATTTGAGCACTGGAAAAAAAAGTCAGGATAAACTACCATTTCCCAAACATCCTAACATCATTGAACCTGCAGGAAATCAGGAATGTCTTTGTGCTTAAAAATCAATGATGTGGGTACTTTAGCTTGAACATAGCATAGAATCATCTTGAAAGAAATGTCGTTAATGTAAAAAGAATGTTATTAATTATTTCTACAGTTCAGATGAAAAATCCTAACAAATTCCTCTGGTGGAGTGGGCAACAGTATATATTGCTGTGATAAAAGACAGGAGACTGATCTCAAGTGGCTCTAAGTGTGCAAGGTGAAGAAATGGGTTATTTTATTTTGCTTCCTTGGCTTTTTCAGTAAAGCTGGAAAAGTCTCTCCTGGAAGGATGAGAAACCAGCTAAACAACAAGGTGACCCTGTCTCACAGCCCTTTTATCTGCTTAGTGCTACAATGAAAGACATCCTTTAACAGGATGGAGTCTTTCAGTCGATACCCAGGACCTGACTCCAAGTGTAACAAACACTTCTCAGACTTCTAAATAGATAAAAGGATATATTGCACTTCTAGAGAAAGAAATTATCTTTCATAATTAAGTGGATCGTTTTGGTACTGATTTAAAGAAAAAGAAACAGCAGTTCTCCCAAAAGAGTGAAGACACTTCTATAGGGAATGATGTTCCCTACAAGCCCTGGGCTTATCACTGGCTGCAGGTATTTAAAATGCTGTAATGTGATAAAGTAACAACATCCAAAATAACCTTTACAAAAGGGAAGTAGATTTTAAAAATCCCTTTAAAAAACCCATCCATGCAACTCTTAAAAAAAAAAAAAAAGTATGGAAACTTATAAATAAGTTCTTATTTATTCTATTCTTCAATAAGAATTTGGCAGAGTTAGGTTTATTAAACATTTTATACAGCTATTAACTCTATCATCTAAAACTAAGTCTAAAAGACTTACATGCAACTTGATTTGATGTTAATATTATGTTTTCTATAGCAAGTGAACAAACCAGTAACTTTAATTTAGCCACAAATTGGATCTGTTAACTGTGTTACATTGATCCTAACTTTTAACAGCATATCTTGCACTGCATCTCAGAAAGTCACCATTGTAGATAAAAATAAAGCTTATAATGTAATCATTCCCATTAGAATTTTTGTTAAAGGAATAGTCCCTGTGTCCCTGCTATTCTGTTTGAATTGCTCTGTCTTTATCCACACAGCTCTGCTCATTAGAGCATCATGGAAAATAGCAGGTACCCTTTTCTGGCATGGAAAATAAACAAAGTTAAATCTCCTCTTTCTTTTGCTGCCTTTTGATTTACCTCTTTTTTATTACTATTTCATCATTTTTTCATGGCAAATAAATTTAATAAAATCCCCTTGAAGAACATCTTGTGACTTGTTTGCATCACCACCAGGCTTTTTACTGTATATGAAGAAGAGAAACTGGACCTCGTCTATGTTACATTGTGACTCCAAATAACAATGAAACCCCAAAATTGTTAACAGCATGTTTCTATCACTGTTTTTAACCTTTCAGTTAAAAACAGTTAGTTCTGTTTACACAACTCCTTGAGACTTAAAGAAGGGACTGTGCTCAAGGCTTGTTTTTCCTTATGAAATGCATGTGTGAAAATAGCTAAGCATTTTGCAGCCGGTAAAACAAGTAATTCCTGGATTAATCTCAATTTATTTTGAGCACTGCCACTTCTTGCTGTGTGTTCTGAGAGTCAGCCAGTTAACTGAATACCACAATTTTCCACTTTTTAAAATAAGTCTGATATAACCTGTTTGATGGGGGCTTCTCAAGGTTACTACAGTGGTCCCAAGTTACAAGGCACTGTAGAGCTACTGGTCTGTGTTTTGCAGGAGGCCAAAATTGTGATTTCTCTTGGCTTACAAGCAATTCCATGAATCAAAGTGCTTTGTGCAATCCTGAAATGAAAAATGGTACATAAAAAAAGTTATTATTATGAGGTTTTGCCTCAAAGCTGTTAAAAGCTCATATTTCTTTTGGATAGAGGTGGTTATGAGATTTTAGCTGTAATGCAAAAGAAAATGCCTTTCACTCTATTGAGCTTAATATTGGTTGGTTGGAACTGGCAAAGCTTCCTCATAAACCCCAGGGACCTCCAGAAAAATTATTTGGTCAGTGATAAATTTGAAAGATCAGTGCAATGACACAAGTGGACCCATACATACCACACTGGGACTTCAGCAACATATACTGACATTTTCCACAAGAAACAAGATGGAATGGGGGCGTAGAAGAATCTGACCTTTGCCAATACTTCTGAAGTATTATTTCAAGTACTGGTCATAAATCACACATTTTTATATTACTGAATTTATCTATAGGCTCCAAAACCATGGAACTTCAAAAGTACTTCACATTCCATAAGCGTTTGCCAATGTATAGACACAAACAAAAACAAGTGAGCATCACACTGATATTAAGCACTGATCCTGTCATGTTATTTTAGCCCAAATAAACTTGGACAGGAAGTTTATTGGAACAGACTTGTTTTGTTTAGACAAAACAATGATGTTCACATTTTCCTTCTGGGACGATTGATATATGAAGGCTCTGAAGTGCTGCTGAGCAAAGTAAAGGTATATTTTCTAGGATGCTATAAAACTGTCAGTTCTGGCTGAGATGTTTCTGATAGCCTCACTACTGAATGTTAACCTTTCAAATACCATCATGCTATTCTGCATGATCAGACTTGCTTATTATTGTCTCAATCTCCAAACAATGTTTTGGTTAAGCATTACTAATAAAGGAGGTCTAAATAGTCAATTTGCTATTTCATGCAACACCTCCACATACATCTATACTTCATCTAGAAAATTTCTGTAAACATTTTTGAGATTTGTGGTGATAAACTTAGTAGCTGAAGTTTGCAATTCAGAGAAAAAAAACCATAGTGCCACACCCTGGCTCTGAAGGATTGCTGTGATATTCCCAGGTGCCTGGGCATGAGTTGGAGTCCAGGTGCCCACGGAGTTGGGGCAGGGAGCCCTTCCTGTGCCATCACACTGGTCTCGCAGCCCAGCTGCTGCAGACCCACAGTGTCACCTCTCTTCTGTCAAGGTAAATACAAACCTTCCTTTAAAAAAACCAAAAAATCCAAGCATGCAATGGTACACATTTTTCTTCTAGCAACTATGTGCAAGCCCAGCCATTCTGCACAGGGATTTCACAGCAAGAAGGAGGCATGTTCTGGAACACAAGCTGTGTATTCATATTGCAACTTTCTCACTCTAAATTTACTTCATGGCCCAGGGGCTGTTTCTACATACATTGCTTTCAAATATTGCTTGCAAAAATAGTAGGAGAGACTGCATGCTATGTTAGTATTTTAGCATAGCAGAGTGAGGGAAAAGCTCCCTGTGTCAAGGGATGCAGAAGTGCTGCCCCATTTCTCAGGTTCTGCCTCCCTGTTAAATGAACAACCAGCATGCTCCAGCACTAACCATTTGGGAAAAACTGGAGGTAGAACCAGGAATCTGGAAGTCCTGCGGACTTCTTGTGGGTAGTTAAAAATAAGCAAATGTATCAACTATAGAGAAATTAAAGCTTCTCCTAGAGCAGCAATTCAGGTGTAGGTGTCCTTTACCAAGGGGGCTCCAGGCTGGGTGGGGCGGGGCTGGTGCAGCCCTGGGCAGCAGGGACTGCGGGCAGTGGGGAGGGGGCACTGGCTCCGTGAGAGGAAGGGAGCAGCCCCGGAGCCTCTGACAGCCCGGCACTCCCCGCCCCAAACTGCCCTCCAGGGTTGATGTCTCTGCCCCAGCACAGTTAGATCTTCTAAAAATGATGGGATGGAATTGTGTGCCCATAACCAGTAACACCACTGTCACAGTAACCTTAGGATTTTTAAAGCATTTCTGTCCAAGCTGCCTATGTTATTCATGTCAAGTTAGAGCACTATAAGCTATATATAAATTATAAATTATAAACTATAAGCTATAAACTTCTCTGACCCTCTGTGCCCCACTGCCTCTGCTGTAAGCTAGGCTTTCTGAGGACTGAATTCAAATATAGGGTAAGGTAGTAGCTGAAACTGAAATTTGACTTATGTTTTATTATTCAAAAGAATTCCATAATTGATCTCTTAGGGGATTGGGAAAGCAAGGATTACCTATTTTTGAGGCAATGCCGGCTGGGCTGAGGTCCTAGAGATCTGTCTCTGCCATAGTTTTGTTTTGCTACTTCTTTATAAGTTGTTATGAAGCTTTTGAATAGTAACCCCTGCATAATGATCTCCCCAGTGGCTCTGTCTCTCCTGGGTTACAAAGGCAATGCTGGTGTTGCCGCAGGGTCCTCTGCGAGCTGTTCGCTTTTCCAGTCCTTGTGAATGCTTTGTAGTTTAGTCACCTTTGCTCCTCAGTTCCACCAGGAGTTTTAAAAAATATCTCTTAATGAAGTTTTACAGTGATTCAGCATCAGGTCTGAGCACCTGCCTTTGTGAAAAAAAACCCAGCACCTTTCAGTATCAAATTTCTTTTTCAAACGTTAGAATTGGGGGCTGCTTGCTGCAGAATTTACTATTTATGACTTCTGTCAGAAAAATACTTTGTTTTTCTGTAGTTCTCACATCTATTCATGAAGAGTGCACTAAGATCTTTTTCGAAAATAAATGAGAAAATAAGACAAACACATATATAATACACTAAAAATTCTATTTTCTGGTTGTAGCACACAGATCAGTTGAGACAAAGGTGAGCAAAAGAATCAGCTGAGACAAATATATTGGGACATTTACTAAACCCTCCTCTTGTTTATTCAAATGGTGAAACAAGACTTCCTTGTATGTGTCTTGCAGGATTAGCAGTATATACTTAAGGTAGGTGTAGATTCATACATAGCAGTTACCTTCTAGCTGTAAAAATGACTTTAGAAAAACAGTTGATTTAAATCAGCCTGCTGGCCACCATTCATTAGCAGTAAGGAATGCTGATATTTCTATTCCACTTGTCCCTTTTTAAATCAGTTCCTTTTATATCCTGAGCTCCTTCTTTCTTTTCCTCCCTCATAATTTCCCCTTGAATTTCTGGTGAATCGGTTGTTCTGGCATAGAGAGCACAATTTGTTTCTTATTTCTCCACAGTGCTATACCCAGACTGAGCAAGAAAAAGGTGCCTGGGGAAAGAGGTTGAAAGTGCACTGCTGGTGAGATGTCCCAGGTGCAGAGTCTCTCTAGGGGCATGTGATATATTTTCATGAAGCATGACATTATTCTCCCTCTTATCTCCTTCTTTACATTTCCACCAATACACTCTTTAAATTTACTGTTTGATTCACAAAATATTTCCTTTCCCATGGTCAATGTTATTTGAATGTTAATGTTTCAATATTTTCTTCCCAGTGGTGTAATGAGAGTTTTCCCAAAGATGTGGTCTTTTAGCACCACCTGTAAGGACACCCTGGAGTGTCCTGTCTCCAGATTTACATCTCTTACCATTTCAATTATTTTCTGGTCACAGGTAGTCTGCATGCTTCCTGGCCATTTTCTATTTCTGAGAAGTGAGCAAACATTTTTCTCCAATTCCAGCTTAAGTCCATTGTAAGAACAAGTCTGATTAGATAATCAAAACTTGAATTACACAGGAAAGGGGGGTGAAAAAGAGGAAAGTGAATAGAAGGGGAAAAACATGCAGGAAATATGAACAAAAAACTTAAAAAATGAAAAGGTGAAAATAATTATGAAATGGAAGGGAGAAAAACCTCCAATGTATTTTGATTTTTAATGAAATAAAGACACAGGTCTGACCTACAAAGCCTACTGACACACCTTATGAAAATGCTAAACCCTCTGCACTCCAAGACAGAAGGCTTATGGAAAAACCATTTCTAAGTGATTTTCTAGTACATGACAAACACTATTATAGTTAAGCTATAAAATCTGCATGTACATCTGCTGCTTCAACAAACAATCTGCTGAGTTCAAACGAGTGGTTATTGGGCCGTTAGTGAAGATTGAAACTTTATGAGGAAGAAATGTTTAAATTACATTTTGTTGCATCACACACTTACTTAATGATTGTTTAAAAAAAAAAGAAAAATATCTGGCAAGATGAAGGAGAAAGTCATGAAGTGTAAAGTCTATGTCTTTCCTGCATTGCCATGGCTTGGTTACTGTCCAGCTACCAGCTAGCAGTAATTTAATATTGAAATGAGGCTGTTTGTACTTGCTGAATATACTGTTTGAACACCCTCTTGGTATTATGAAGTGGCAGCCAGCTACTGGTGAGGTTGAGAAACTGTGCTGTTCCTGGAGTCTGCAGGAAGGCAAGGAAATTCAGAGAAAGCTTAGAATGACAGTGGTTGAAACAGAATAGTCCCCTTGCTCCCCTTTAGCAGTGTGGACTTGTTGCCAATACAAGGTAAGCTTTGCCATGACATGCTGACTGGAGCTGGGACAAAGCACTGGAGGAGATAAAGCCTCAGTGTTGGTTTGAAACAGAAGGAATATTAACTTAAATGTAAGATCCTAACCCCCAAAAATCTGGGCTATATTATAAAACTTAATGGTTAGAAGGCTAAAATTATATCAGAGATGAAATAGCCCAGCCTTGTAACCTAGGAAGTAAGGAACTCATATGTAAGTGGAAAACCTACTTCTGTCTGGTTTGGTGTTTTAGAATAATAATAATTATTTTTAAAATTCAGGGATGGCATAATACATTCACGTATCCCCATGGAGCATGCATCTTAAACAAGGTCTTTTCTCTATCAGTTAAGTGCCCTAAGGGTTATCCTGCAGAGTCAAACACACAGGAGTTCTTCAATACTAATTTCATTCTGGTCTGATAGAGGAATTCCCCTCACAACTTGGAATTTTCCCTCTTTGACCTCTTTAGAGCAGGTTGGAGTCCTTTCTGCCCCTTTCTTCATCCAGAAGGGATCTCCCACCTCTTTGTGGCATTCAAAGTTTGGTGATTAGGGTGAGGGAAGTTGTACAAAACTGCTACAAGAAGTCTGTCAAAAGTTACTTGAACTGGAGAGTGTTTATATAGCGTACTATTTTGCACTTCCCACTGCTTTATTTCTGTGAAGTAGTAAAACATCTCCAGGTAAAAAATCAGTTTTCCTTGGAGCGCAAAACCATTTTATTCCAACACAACAGCCTCTCTTTGCCTTGTGTCAGCAACAAGAGTTTGGACTTCTCAGTGTTAATCAGCTCTCTGAAATTGATACTGCTGAAAGCTACTGGGATTTTCTCAATTTTCCTTTCCTTCCAACACCTTACTGGCTTTTTTTCTGTCAGACATCTGTACCCTAGTTCTTAAACTTCAAAATACTTACATTGTTATAGATAGGGTATTTTGGTCAAAAGCAAAGAGCTAATCTGACAAACCTAATGCATTTTCATTTCATTCAGTTTCTGAAAAATCTAATGTCATTTATTTTCACAAAGGGAACCCTGGGTCAGCTGGTTAATCCATATTTTATGCTAACTCTTATAATTTACTGCCTCACTTAATAAGAAGTAGTGATCTAAGAGATCTTCAAAGAAATTTTCAACAGTTGCCACTGTTGTTTCACAGACCACAGTGACAAAAATGACAGTAGAGGCAATGTGCTCTTTTGCCAAGCACAAAAAAATCTGTATTTAGAAAATGTGCCACAATCCAAAATGAAAATAAGAAACCCAGAGCTTCAAAAGAGCCCTAAACTCCACCAGACAAAAAGCAATCTTATTAAGAAAAAAACCCAAACAGTCCTGAAACCTAACTTACTTTTTAGTTTGAATACTTCTTTGTTTCCAAAAATGTAAAGTGAACTCAGAATAACTTTTCAAACTTTGCCATGCAGTTAAAGGCCTAGAGATTTCACCTAAATGAAAGTAGACAGTCTTACAATCACCAATCTTCAAAGACAGGTCATTTACTTAAACAGCAACTGTCAGGAGGTTTCATCTTAAAATCACAAAGTTGGCAGTGCAGAAAGGCATGTTCCCTGCAAATCAAACCTATAGAATTCTGGCACATTTGGGTTCAATGGTCCTTATTTTTAGCACAAATCCATCTCAAGAAATAGCTGTAAGTGTATTGGAATAAAAGTCACACATCAAAAGGATAAGAGTGGTGTGGAGGCCCATGGCAGACTCGGAAACTTCACTTGCCATCAGCGGGATGGAACAAAGGTACAGCTTTTTGTTTTGCTGGGGGTTACCACTGCAGCTCTTCACAAGAGGCGATGGTGGGAGTGACACTCAGTAGCTATTGAGACCACCCAGGGCTTTGGATAGTGCTGAAGAAGCAAGTATTATATATTTTTGCAAAACTTTAAAATTTTTGAAGGACTTTACAAATACTGTAACTGTCTGAGGCTGGAAATTCCCCAAAAGCAATTTGAAGACAGGGCAGTAATGATCACGTAATTAATCACCTTGAGCGTGACTGGGAGAATGTCAATGAACTTTGTGTTTGAAGGGGGATACTAAACTAGAAAAGAGCAGGAAATAATATTAATGCTCAATCCTGTAATAAGTTCTCATCAGACATTAGATGTCCCTAAATCAAATTGTGTAGAAAATGACTACTATATTACTTCAGTTACAGTAGCCATTCTAGTTTGACAAGTGCATAAAACACAATAAAAGGCTATAGTCATTTGTAAATTCCAACCAAGTCCCTTGCATACAATTTATAGCTCTGAACACTGTGTGGAAATAAAAGAAACCTTTATAGAAGAAAAATCTGTTCTCCCTTGAGAGAAAAATGAGCCTATTAACTGGCATCCAATATTTCTGCAAAAAATCTCTACTTTTTCACTTCCTTATAGAATTCAGCAGATTCCTTTGTACTGCAGCTTCCAAATTTCCATAGCAGAGGGCAACAACCAACAACCACAGTTTATGCTTCCATTGCACATTGTCATCTGTTGCAACTTGTCTATGATTTGCATTAATTAAAATGCCAGAACTTAGCCCTGATGTAGGCAAGCACTGTGGTCTGGATTCAAAAAAACTCACCAAATGCCAAAGCAAAAGCTCCTACTGGCTTGCCTTATTAGAGCATTTTATATCTGTGCCATAGAAAAGTTGGTCTGTATATCTTGGGCCTGGTAAACATGGAATTTAGCCATGGTAATTTTGGTAATTTTTTGTACCTTGGAAGAAGTATATTCTCTCTAAGTTTTTATTTTAAAGCAGGATATACTGATACCAGCCAGTCATTTTGCTGTGAAGACTACATCTTGGAGAATCATAGCAAGTTACCCCTTCTTCCCAGAGTTTATCTTGATATCAGATAGAAACAAGCCAATGAGTTCCTCCAGGTGAAAGGGAATGTCTTAATCTAAGACAAACGTCCTTGTTCCATTGGCATGTAATCTCGGTACTACACTCACAAAAGGAAGACAATTTAATAATCATTCGGATACTTCTCATATTTCCCTTCTCAGAATGCTGCTGGCTATGCTGCTGAGGTCACTTTCCTCCAGATAAATGAACAGGGCTATGTTTAACACCTCTAGTGTGATAACAACATATGTTCTAATTAGAATTTACTAGGTTTTGCTGTCTTTTCAGACTCCTTGATAAGTTTCTTGCCAGAACCATTGTAACAGTTGCATATGAGACAAATTACACAGAATTTGGAAGACACAGAGCCAATACATTCACTTGTATGTGGCAGAGATGGGAGCTTATGTGGAGCACAAATCTTTTGCAGATATCATCTTTCCTTCAAGAAATGAAAAGACCTCTTTTCTGGACAGTTGATTAGAAAAATATAACCACTATTTCTTCACTTGCTTTATTAGTTTGTCTGAAAAGGTCTTGCAGGGTTTTAAAACCATCCACCATAAATCAAACTGGTTATTTGCAGTAGAAAAACAAACATAAGGAACTTTACGCTATTGTTTGGTAAATACATTTTGTCTACATTATCTGCTGACTCCAAGGTGACCAGATGCTCTCATGATAGAAACTCTTCATAAAGCTTATACTGGTTATTTTACTGTTGGTTGCCAATAATTTCTGTTCTTTCAAAGGTTTGCTGTGGTAGTATCAGGATGTCCATTACAGCAAGTCCTGGAAGAAGTGCTGGCAAAGCCTATCAGGTCAGAAAGCAGATGGAGTGCTGGGCCTGATGTTTCTAGACATAAGATGACTTTCTTCCCATTGGACATTTTTCCCAGGACACTGGTGAAAACAATTAAGTTTAGCAACGAGTTTTTTGTCAGAGTCCAAAGAAGCCTCTTAATAGATCTTGAAATCTTAGTGTTTTAAAAAAACACCCATCCCCATCCTAATTAAGCTAGAAAATTTGGTAGGTCTCCGTACTGTGAAAGGCTTTAGAGTTCTTTGAAAAAAAAAAAAGTCAAAAATTAAATAGGCAATCAGCAGTAGCAGCAGCAACGAAACCCCCAAACCAAACTGCTAACCAAGTTCTCCTTGAAAATTAGGATCTGAGGCAGACATTAACTGCCCAGAATTTTGCTGCATAGCATGGTTCACAGGCTTTATTTTCTTTGTGTTTGTTTGTAACACAACACTGTTCCTGGAATTCCAAAACTGTCAAATCTAAACCCAAGGACTGCTTTGAAGTGATGAGTGCACTGTGACAGTATTCTGTAGAAACTGGCGGAGCTTTATTCCCACTGACTTTAGCATCATTTCATCCAGAGGTTTGTATTAAAGTACACCAGTATTCCCAGCTCTCAAAAGGGCAAATGAAAATCTTAAAAACTGGAGAAAACCCAGGATTTTCTGTGAATGGTGGGTGTCTCCTGTCCCTCCCTTCCCTGCACATCTGCTCCCTCCCGGGCGGCAGGGCTCTGGCCAGGGGGTGCTCACTCTGCTGAGCAGCACCCTGTGCCAGCCACATCCTGTGCCCTGAACAAGCCCCAGCCTGGCATCTCCCTGCAGATGTCCCAGCCAGCGAGCTTCAGTGTTCTGCACTCTTTGAAGCCCTCAAATTTGACACCCAAGCTAAAACAGCGCTCATGACCATGCTTTTCACCAAGTGCATATGTACTGACTTTTCCTAATCAGAGAATGAATGGGTAAAAAGTGACCATTTTAGTCTCCTGAGGGCATTATTACAGCAAAAGCCACTATCTAAACCTAGAAATCGACTTCTATTTTAAATGTATATTATTTCTCTGACCCCTCCCAAGCTGATTTCCAGGTAAAATCAAAAAACTTCTAAACTGGTTTAACCTGATTTCCCTGGAAATTAAGGGTTAGATTTGATGTTACCTAGAGAAGAAATTTGAAGCTTGTTCTAATTCTGAATAAGAAGATTTAAGTCATTGCAGACAAGGTAGATTAGTGCTCATATCCTTTTATGAACAGGCAGAGTATGAAAAGACATTTCTATACAGCAAATCCACGTAATAAACTATTCTTTTTGACAACTCGCACTGCTTCAGTTGCTTGGATTAGTGGCTTGTGTGACCTCAGCCACACACACATACGACAGAGCCCAAAATAGAACCAGAAGATGAGTCATGATGTTCAGGAAGGATTTCAAAACAAATGGACCTATTTACTTGTGCAGCTGTCTCCCGAAGCTAGTACTGTTTTACAATGGTATTATTGATTTGTTCTCATTATCTGCATCTGAGAGGTTAGTTTGTTTATGTTTTCGATTGGGGGGGAATTTGCATTAGGTAATTAAAATAGCAGTTTAGTACTTCAGTGGAAACATTTCAGGAATAAATATGACACACACATTCGGGATGATCTAAAATAGTAGCATCATAACTAAGATATCCTCAGCATTGTAGGGATTTTGCTTCTTGCTTGCCAAATGCCATGCAATTGCACGGCAGTTTATTTCAGCATTGGGGAAGATATGAAATAAAATGCTTTTTTTGTCATTTCATGAGAGATGCTCCATGCTTTCACAAATTCACAAGTCTGCTATGTGGTACACATGCTAACAATGTGATATTAATTACTTATACCTACTTTATATTGTAATTGCTGTATGAGTAAAAGAAAAGGTCCAGCACAAAGTGAGAATATAGAGGTTTGTATGAAATTATTTTTCAGGTAGACAGAGACCTGTTTTAGCACAAGTCCCAGTGTCTTCAAAAGGTAAAAAACAATTAAGTCAGCCAAATTCTCAACTCTTTCTTTTGACCTAGCACTATTTTACTTCGATTAACAATGACCTTGTGTGTCTTTTAAATAGAATTCTTATTCTGAAATGGTTCCTGCATTTGGCTGCCAAACCCATAAAGTTTCATCAAGCCTAATTATCTCCTTAATATAATACTACTTTAATAAAAAAGCAAGATGATCCTTTAATTTTTATTGTTGTTATTGTTATTATTATTATTATTATTATTATTTTAATAAGTTCACCCCTAAAGGCTTAAGCCAACTGCTCTTGGTATGACAAAATGTGCATTAACTTTAGTGGAATCTGGATCAAATCCTAAAAGCAAAAGATAATTACTACATAAATCTCAGGACCTTGTATAATTCCAGTGTAGCTAACCTAAATGGCAAAATCTCTGCAAGAATATTATAGATCTAATTATTTGCTATGGATTTATGTTAGGAAATAAAAGAAAGACTCACCATTTATGTGCTAGAAAATGAGAGGCAAACAACCCTCTAGCCAACAAAGTAGTAGGAGTTAACATTTACAGATGAAATTATGATGTTTATCACATGTGAGCCTTGTCAGAAATAAGTAGGTTGAAATGAAAATAGAGCATAAATGATTGCTTTGCTTCAGTAATGAAAAGTAATGAAGGAAGGCTTATACCAGTACTGCTTGTACCATGGACTTAAGGTCACCAGGAATTACCTGTTTGCTTCATGAAATAAGACTTGAGTGAAGGGTCATAATTTCATGATAAGGCCTTCATTCAACAAGGTATTCATCAGAATTTACCTTTAAAATATGTCAATGTCACAAAAGACACTGTCAGATCTCTACTAGATGTGCAATTTAATGTACAGCCAGCAGGCAGCAGAGGTGATTTCAGAAGGACTGTGATTCACTGAAATTAAACTGAGTTTCATTAATCACCTCTTGCAGTTTTTCCTTATGGAATTTAGCATTTGCATTTGGATTAACACTGTTTACTTTACTAAGAAGATATTTATATTTCTGAATGATGCTGACCAATAGCTGAGTTGACGCAGACCTTGTTTGCAAAAGACCTCATTCTGACTCCCTTAGGGTATTTCAGACTCCAGACATGCAACAAAAAAGCCTGAATAGACAGTCAAAACAAAACAATAAATGTATACTGATATTAAGTATACAAACATTACATATATCGCTGATTTAAATAAAATAAAAACCCCCTTTTGTTTATGTATTCAAGGAGCAATTGTGTCCTTTACTAAAGATCACTTGTTTCCACTCTCAAACTGACTCCTGAATTTTTTAAACAAACCCAAATATCACCAGTATAAAATTATCATCAATAAAAAACATCATAAGTCCCTCATTTATATTGGTAGATGTACTCATAAAAATCATCATAATTTTTGACTCTTTTCAGGTCACATAATGTTTTGATTTAACCAGAGAAGTCATATATGAGCTTGCAGAATGCAGTGATCATTCTAAAAATAGAACTTTAGTAAAGACAGCTCTGGTTCACTCAGCAGACTGTGCCTGTTACTAAGCCAACTTATTAACAGGTACAGTTTTGAACTCTTCCCTTGTTTCTTTTGCCTCTAGAAATGTATACTGTTTATTTTTACAGGTACAGGATTTTAAAATTGCTATTGCATTTAATTGTTTTTTTTTTTTTGGTTTTTTTTTTTTTTTTAATAGCAGACTAGTTGACTTTACAGTGTTTTAAAGAAGCACTTACCCTTTCTTTTCCTTTGAGTAAATTTCCATGGAAACTGAACACATTGTGTCCTCCTGCTGGCTGCAGTTCTTGTCTACCTGAGTTAGCACTTTGATTAAATGTGTCTTCATAGTTAACTAGTCAAAACCATTATGAGGCTTCTTCAAAGTCTTTGTTAGTCTTTAAAAAAACTATTTTAATGTTTTGAATGAAATTCAAAATATGTGCAAGGAGAACAAGAAATCATATTTTCTGGCCTAGCTCAATGCTACTCCTGATCAACTATTTCAGTGTAATTACAGAACTTCAACAATATGTGATGAATTGAGGTCGATCATCAGCTCTTGATACGATCACCTATGATGTTAGTTCCCTGCTTCAGAGATTGTGCCTTTTTTGGTGCCAACTGTTCCCACAACATATTTTTGCAATCCCATTCTCTAAGCCATTGTCCTCTAACTTGCAGGCATCACAAAAAAAAAGACAGTACACAGTAATTCTTCCAAACCATAGCAGGCTGTAGCATTTTCCTAGAAATTCTATTTTAGAATGTACAGGTCCTGCTATGAAAGGAGTAACAAGTTCTGATGATGGCAGAAAGTATTTCATTATATCCACCCAGTCTAGGAAGGACAACAATTATTTGGGAGTGGGATTTATGTTGTGGGATTAATAGACTTGTGATAGATGGCACAGCACTCCAAGAACTAAATTTCATGCTCACAACTTTTTTATTTTCTTTGCTAATAGAGCCAACCCCCTCCTCAAAAAGTTAAATTGATTATATTCCAAAATAGTAGATTTTTAAAGAAATACGTGGCAGGTACCTCTACACAATACATTTCTTCTTTTTCATCCTAGCCTAACTCCTCACAGGCACAACTTTAATTGTAGATTTCCCTGAAGAATTGGGGCAGGGTGGCAGAGTGTGTGTGTGAGTGTGTGTATGTGAGGACTGAGGAAGTAACAACTTTCCTTATGCATAAGGAATGAAGCACGATTAGAAGCTACACATTTTTAGAGCTTAGGCAGTAACCAATTGATTTTAAAAATCTCAGAGTTTTTCACCATAGTCTTCTCCCTAGGTCTTAAACCTGTAGTGAGAATTAGTCTCTTCCAGTTTGGATACTGGTCACTGAAGCTGGTCATGGAATCATAGAACGTGTGGGTTGGAAGGGACCTTCCAGATCATCTAGTACCAACCTCCCTGACATTGGATGTTTAGCAAGATAGAATGAGCTTCAAGATAAAAAAAAAAAAGTCTGCATTAGAGGTCCTGGCAAGAAACTGGTGTCTGTGCTATAGTGTGAGCTCACACCACACCCCCACAGTTTCACCCTCCAGGGCAGGAGCAGTGCCAGCATGAAGCCTGGATCTCCTACCACTACAGAACCAGACTGGAGTTACAAATCTGCTGTTGGATTTGTCATGGAGAAGGCAGATGATGCCATCTTACTGATCTATCTTTTCATGCTACTCATTAAGAGCACCCATATGACTTTCAGACAGTCTGTTTCTGCATATAAATGATGTAGACTCCTATATGCTACATGCTACAGGAAACCCTCATTTATATGAATAGGAAATCCTGATCTTACAGGATTGAGAGAGACTATGGTGGGCAATAAAGTATGTTCATAAATGTTGTATGAACTTTCAAAACCCAGGTGTCCCCTCTGGGTACACATGGACAGTCTTTCTTTCTAATAGTTAGGAGCAGCAAGGGCAGGTAATGCTCCATGACCAGAGGGAGCAGGGATCAAGGAACCCACCCACAGTGTCTGAGCATTGAGAGCAGGTTTCAGATGACAAGTTAGATCATTCAATAGTCCAGTCATCACCCATCTAGTGCACAGGGATGAGGTATGCCTGAGGACAAGCCAGAAAGTCATCAGCGAATCATGGTGTTGTGCTGGTTTTGACTAGGGTATAGTTAATTTTCTTCATAATAGTTATTAGGACACAGGCAGGACAGCTGACTACAACTAACCAAAGGAATATTCTATGCCATATGGTGTCATGCTCCTCGTATGAAGCTGGGGGAAGAATAAGATAAGGGGAAGGTTTGTGGTGATAGATTTTATCTTCCCAAATAGCCATTATATGTGACAGAGACCCGCTTCCCTAGGATTGGCAGAACACCTGCACCCCCTTCCCCACCCCTCCCAATGGGAATCTGTGAAGTAATTCCTTGCTTTGCTTTGCCTATTCAACTGTCTTTATTTCAACCCACAAGTGTTCTTACTTTTACCCTTCTGATTCTCTTCCCCATCCCATTGGAGGGGAAGACAGCAAGAAGCTGCATGGTGTCAAGTTGCCAGCTGGAGTTAAACCACAAAAAAGGATCAGAGCAAGGGAGATAAAAGAACATCCACAGAGAAGGCTGCACCATAATTCAAAAGTAGTCCCTGAACAAAGCGGGCTAGGGGGTGAAAACAGGGAGGAAAAGCTCTCACAAGGACTCACAAGTGTTCAAGGCTTGACACTGGCACCATTACCTCTGTGCATGCTAAGCCCAAGCAGCCAAACCCCGGGGGAGGCAAGTGTGCTTAGTGCTCTGACACTTGTGACAGCCACTGATGGAGCAGGTATTCTGTATTTATTTTGAGTAAGGAAAAGGAGAGCCAGATGCTTAGGGTTTATCATCTCAAAGTTGTCTCAGATTCTGGAAGTTATATACACCTGCCCCTGAATAAAAGCTTTGTCCTAGAATTCATACTTTTCAGCTTTTGAAATTTGACCCAGCACGATGTGCTGGTTCCTAGAAACCAGCCTGTACCTGCCTTGGTAGCTCTGTCCTCAAATTCCAATAGTAAATCTTCCTGAAGCAAAGCTACACTTACAGGCCTAGTGCAAGAGTATATCAGTTTGAGCACTGTCCCTACAAGACTAAATAATTTCTGCAGCGAAATAAGGATCTGTGGAGAGGATGTGTTACATTAAACAGAAGAGAAGCATGAAATCACTGGAGTCGGTACAGACCTGAGAGTTCTGGTACTGATATAGAACAGAGAGGGATGGGACCTCAAAAAGCAGTAACTCCTTTGTCAGGCTTCTTCAGAAAAGGAGCTGTTTAGTTCATCCTGGTTGAAGTCCAGATATGTATTAACATTCACCAAGTGGATGAGCTGGGTCCTAGAATGTCAGTGCAAAATATGCATGGCTTGGATGAGCACACCCTCTATAATGTGTAGGCAATGTTCTGGCAGAGAATGAAAATGACAGAAGAATAGGAATCTTAAATAGAAAGAATGCAGAGTCAGAGTACAGTCTGTATTTAGCATGATATCATTACAAAATAGCATTTATTGCTTTTGGTTAAAAGAAATCTGCAATAAGAACTCTGGGCTGTTAAAATATTTGCGCTCCTGATTAATAAGGACAAAAGAGAATAAAAAGACATAAAAGGCAAGACAAAGACTCTTTGTTATGATTTAATGTCCTAGAAGCATGAAACTAGTGTTATGCTTCTTTGGAAACAGAACTAAACTAATAAACAAAAAAACTAAACTAAACCAAAACAAAAAACCCCACAAAATAAAGCCCCCAAAAACCCAATACTTGCAAACAGTAGTGAGTCACAATAGGTTGCCCCGGGGCCTCATAGGGCTGTCACTCCAAACAAACAATGCTGCCAGAAATTTGTGACATCTTCCTCAAATCTGAAATGCTGTAGAATCCGCCACTTTACTTGAGAGTCACTGCAAGCAACTGGCAGAGGCACCAGATCTGAGTAGAAACAAGTGGACTTGGGAATGGCCTGAAGCTGCTTTAGGGGAGATTTAGGTTAGGTGTTAGGAAAAGGTTCTTTACCCAGAGGGTGGTTGGGCACTGGAACAGCTCCCCAGGGAAGTGGTCACAGCACCAAGCCTGACAGAGCTCAAGAAGTGTTTGCACAATGTTTAGAGACACATGGTGTGATTTTGGGGTGTCCTGTGCAGGACTAAGAGTTGGACTTTATGATCCTCATGGGTTCCTTCCAGCTCAGGATATTCTGTGATTCTATGATTTTCCATCTCCTGATAAGGTTGGAAATAATAGCAGACCAGATCTCTTTTGTGAGCTCTGCATGCCTAATTCCTGATCCCTTGGAAGATAACTGAATAATATAGATAATTTCGGGAAGAACTAAAATTAATTATAGACAATTAATAAATTTTTGGACTTGAATATTAATACTACCTTCAAAGGAAATGAATAGCATCAGGGTGCCATATGGTAAGAACAACTCTTGTACCAAATGTGGTGCAGCACTTGTGCTTCTGGACAGTCAGGTACAATATAAAGCAGCTTTTTAAAACCCTGATATAATAAATGATCATTAATCAATCCTCTTTAGACTACACATACCACTGTCTTTCACTAACCATTTACATCCGAAGTGCTTAAGTCACTTTTATAAAAGTATAACAGTGATTGTAATTATTTGAGGGTACTTCAGAAAACTGGATCTGGATGATGGTTAGACAGGCTCTCTAGTCTTTGTGTTTGGTCAATGTTTGGTGTCTCTCAACTGGAAAAATGTCATCAGGAAGGGCAGTGGTGGCTTGAAAGTGATACACATTTCTTAAGGGCTGATACTAGCCATATCATCCAATTACATCCCCTAACTCCTGTTATTCTTCATGATTTTTGCTCTCCAGTAATCTGAACCACAGAAAGGGTCCAATCTACTTCCTAATCTTTCACATGTCCAGCACAAAACCCTTAACTTAAAGATGGAACAGCCTACTTTTCATACTTATGCATAACGGCTTTTTCTTTTCTTGAAATTTCAGGTGCCTCAGCACCCAGTGGAGACCAGGTTTTCTTTTGTGTCTATTTTTGCAACATTTCTGCTTCTCCAGCAGAATTTGATAAATGAGGAGTTGTAGAGTAGCTTATTAGAATATGATTACACAGAATTAAATTTTCAGGCCCATTAATTATTCTGATTAAATACACAAAGCCAAACAAAGGGATTTTTGTGCCCCCCACAATGAATTGTAGAGAGCTAATCTGTAGGCATTTTCATTTTTATACTCTAATAAATGCCTCTTAAAATGTAAACTGGAGTTTGACTCTTGCCTTGGTACACTGCTAGTTGCCTGGCTTTCTGATTGAGCCCAGCGAGTCCACCAGCCCCACTGTGGAGCCCTGTGCCCTGCTGTCATTGCTCTCCCTTTGCTCTCAGCCTTTATTATGCAAACATGCAAATCGTCTCTTTTTACTATTATGAACAATTATCTTACAAGGGAAGATAAAGAAATACTTTGTCTTGTATTCACCCGTAATTATTCTGATTGGTTAAAGAGAATGGGGGAGAGGAGGAATCTGCAATCTATAAAAATCTATAAAAATACTTAGCACACAAATAAGGACCGTGATATCAGCTATGTTTCCTTCTGAAGGCACTGACCCATTTGGTATTGTCTAAATGCTAATCTTCCATTGTGAGTAACCACTACAAATAAAACATCAATGAAAAAGAGCATATAAGATTGCAACAACAATAAGGTAACAATAGGATAAGACAGCAATCATGATTACAACCACAAAGACTGTAATTTTAAGCTGTCCTGGGAAGACAGAAGATTTATTGGTTTTAGATGAGAAAATGACCAATTCATGTAGTAACACAATTAAGAATCTGACGGACTCTTTTCCATTACTGTTGCTACTCACCACACTCTACCCCAATATGGGGCATGGGGAAGGAGAAACATGAA
This sequence comes from Daphoenositta chrysoptera, assembly GCA_013397915.1. Lineage (NCBI taxonomy): Eukaryota > Metazoa > Chordata > Aves > Passeriformes > Daphoenositta > Daphoenositta chrysoptera. The sequence continues at coordinate 1,412,903 of VZRO01007940.1, read as the reverse complement.
GTGTCAAAGTGTTAGGGACCCTGATGTACATTTTTGTCTCCCTAACAAAAAGGATGACTTTTCCCTTGAGGAACAAACCCTTCTTTGTCTGAACTTTGGGTTGACTGTTTTGTTTTCATTCTCTTCCTGGATCTTCCCTTGAAGTGCTGGGGAAGTATTTGAAGCAGTTTCAGAAATACTACAGATGGCAAAAGCTCCCACACTCCTGAGCCCAATATTAAAGGTTTCTTAAACTCCTGGTAAGAAGTCTTGTTTATTACTGTATTTATAACTTTTCCTGAAGTCAGTCTAACAGCTCACTATCTAATTATGGGGAGAAACAACTCTTTGAGGACTGTCTCTCCATCAAGAGTATGTCACTTAGGTATATTTTGCTATCTAAACCATGTAATTTCTCCTCTTTATCACCTAAAAACTTCAAATGTTTGATTCTACTATTAACTCCCTGCTTTCTGTAGTCCAGTTCTATAAGGAAGTTAAACTAGTTCACTTATGCAACTGCATATAAAGGAGACTGTAGAAAAAGCCATACTGAAGTATTGTGCTGAGCCCCACCAGGATGACATTTCTCATTGCAGTTGTGATTATTTCTGTTCTAATTATTTCTGTTCTCTAATTCAGTGAATCCCAACATTTTCTGTCAACAGACCATGCTAAACTCAAAATTGCCCTGGAAAAGCATATACATTTACCTAATTTATGTCTTAGAAATGCTGCTAAAATTACCAGAACTATTTGTCTTATCGGCCAAAGGGATGTTTCACAAGTCCTCAGGGCTTGTGCCCACCTCAGAAGAATTTTAGAGAAGAGGTAAAAGAGAGAAGGGTGGTAAGTTCCTCCGTTTGGAATAAATATAAGAAACAGCAGAGATACTGACTTGGACTCTGGAAGCAAGAAGGAAACCAAAGCAGATGGAGGTCCAGGCTCACATGTTATCTTAGAACTCCTTCCTTCAGACCATGGGGCTCGCATCTGTACATTGGTATTTAACAGCAAGGAGGACAACCACACCTGGATTTCAGAAAGCAAAATCTCAGCTCACTTTTAAGTTTCTGAAATAGCTTAGACAAACACTTTACAGGAAATGTGGCTCTCAATTCTACATCACAACTGAACTTGAATGTTTTGAGAAATGTTTATGTATGGGGTCTGCAAATCTATTGATCACAGATCCATATACTAGAATAACCAAATTTCTTCCAAGTGTAAAAATGCTGGTTACCTTCACAAAGAGCCTTTCTGTCCATCTCGCCATTTCATAAGGCTCTCTGACGTGCAATTACCTGCTGCAGTTTCAGAAGCTGGTTGGAAAGCTTTGCACAGGGCTCTCCTGAGACTCAGGAACTGCTAATGCAAGGTAATATGTGTCTCTCTAACTTTGTTCATCTTCCTCTGGGAGAAATCTTCCACTTCATTACTTCAAGAAATGCCTGGGGACTTTTGCAGTGCTTTTGACAGTAACTGGAATCAAAATAAGAACTCTTGCCAGCAAGGCTTTAAGAAGTTTTTGTTGGAGCATCCCTGTCTGCACTCTGACTGCTGACATGAGCCTTTCACTAGCCTGCAGGGAGAAGTGATTAGAACTCACCAACAGATAAATCCAACAAGGATTACACACATCTTCTTGTCACTAACAATGACGTGAACACAGTTTTATTGTAAGTTGAATCAAAGGTTATGCAAGAAGGCTTTTTCCAAATCTCATTTCTTTGTTCGCCCGGTGCTGTCTGCTCTTACTCAATACTTGCTAGATATATACCCAAAAACTACAAGTCTGATAACCCACCCCGTTCACTCTTCACAGCAGAGTTTTTGCCGGTTTCAGTGAAGGTTTTTCTTTCAGGTAGTGAGGGTATCAACACTAAATACTGTATCTGAATCCTTTTACCATTTCTGTGAGGTTGCCTAGGACCAGGTTGGAAATTCAGGACTGGAGCTCTGCAGCAAAGCAATAGCTGCCAGTTCAGAAGCAATGACTTTCAAGGGTCCAATCCTCCCCAGGAGTTTTTATGAACTCAAACATCAGGGCCCTTTATACCAAGCAGGGTTCTGTGCAATGCAGTACAATTTGCAGGGTGGCAGAATGATCTGAAGTTAAGATTCCTAATGATTTTATTAAAAGTGCCTCCTTCCATAAAATTTCAGTAAAGGAGAAATTCAGAAATTATGAAAGAGAAACATCTTTTAACTCTTTCTGTTTACTATCTTGCAAACCAGTGTTCCCATTTATTTTACCTGCACTCACTTCTGTGATTCATATCCATTAAAAATGAATATAGAGCAGCATGTGTTTTCTTTCCCTCCTATGTCATTTATAGTTTGTTGCTTTCCATTTTAAAGTATATATTATTGAACAGACCAGATGATGAATTTTTGATAAATTCTTGAAACAGGAGCCAGACACAGAAGCACTGGTTAAGTAAATTATACCTATAAATATCTTCATAACAAGGCCAAATATACAGTAAAATGAAGTTTGCATAAATATCTCTTGATTTAATGTCTGTGTTTCCTCCCACTAACATAAATCACTGACACACTGGGTATGGTATTTTCAAATTCTTTGCTGCTTGGGCCAGTAAATGTTTCCCACATGGTTGTGATATTTCTTGTACAAACAGAGGATTAATGTCAATTGATACAAGTGTGAAGTGTTCCAGAACATTTTAAAAGGCAAGACTGCTGCTGGCCTTCACCCACTTAAAAAGGAATGATGGCCTCCCATGACACATATCTTCTTGGAAGTTACAGGCAATCACAGGCCCTCAGTTAGGAATTTAGATATTTCAATGTTTATATTTCAGGAAATTCTGTGTAATCCTAAGTAAGCAAGGAAGAAGTGAGCAATTCCTCATTTCCTATGCAGAATGAAATCTCTCACAATCAATGCTATTAGAGAAGGAAAATTCATCACTGAAAGATGTGATGGATCTTTTAAATTTCTTATGTGCTAAAATATGGTTGCAAAATAGAATTGACCTTCATTTTCCTTTTATTTTTATTAAGTCCTCCCTGTTTGTATAGCTTGTATCTACATACAAATATATAAAATAGGTGGTTTAGCTCAGAATAACAATTTCTTTAAGAGAAAGGTTACAATGAACCTGGAAGAACTAGACAGGAAAAAAAAATCTATGAAAAGAAACGGTTCAGATTAACTCCTATTTTCCTTTTGTTTAATTTTGTCTTATTTTAAATCCAACATATTGGTAAATGGAGATTTGCCTGAATATGTTTCCTCACAGTACAATATTTGACCTGGATAAAGCATATAGCACCTAGAACTTGCTGATGTAAGTGATCTCTACATTCCTCATCACAATAATGTTTATTTGTAACAGTTTTTTCTTTTTTCAAGAGTCAATAATGCAGCCTGTGCAAAAGTGGAGGAAATTGTTTAGTTCTGTGATGATTTTATATATCACAATTCATGGTATTTTGCAGAGTTCAGAGAAAGAATATGTGTTCATTATATGTCTTTCTTATCTATACATCTTCCTTTTGCCCCAATTCTTAATCCTGCATGAAAGGAAAAGCAGGAAAAAATACTCAAAAAAATATCATTGTGGATAAATTTCATTAGTTTAATAACATCCATTTTATGACCTTCAAAAACTTGTTTCTTGATCAGAAAGATATCTGGTTGCTTTGTTGCTCCCTCTGTCCAATGTTCTCCTCTGTCACCATAATTTTTTTTGACATGGTCTTTCAATGTAATTTTCAAATCTCATACACATCCCTTTCTGTGTGAATGAAAGAGCTTCCCAAATTTATCCCAATTTCTGTATCCCTCAAATTAAAATATTACTATTTTTCAGGGCCTTTCACAGTTTATATGGTCATAATTGAAATTATTAATTTCCCTGAGGCTTGTTAACTTCTCCCTTAATTACTCTCTAACTTGAAGAGGCTCCTGAACTTCATGTGGATTGTGTTTTCCTTCCTCTTAGAGGGACTATCAGCATAGTGACAATACTTCTGTGAACTGTCTTTGCTGTGTTCGAATTGTCCTGTTCTGTACACCCATAAATAAAGACATTCATGATCATACGAGGCATTTGCTACCTCAGAGTTGCCAGCTGCATGTCAGGAGAAAGTGTGCTTAGGAAAATACCTCTTTCAGCTACTTGGTTTTCTTGTGACTTTGTAAGAAGCTCAGCCCATGGTCTCTGCTCCATGTGCATCTTCTGTGTTCATTTAAACTTTCAGGTTGCCAGGGGGCTGAGGCAGGGACAGCTGGACCATTTATGGGATAAGCTGCAGAAGTGAGATGCATGTGTAAAAACTAGAACAAGTGTTTCAGTAGCTATTCTTATAACAAGATATTCACCAGAGTCTCACTACAGCATTCAAAGCTTTTATCTCTCGTGCACACTTCTGCTTGGCTTTTAGGAAACCCATAGTTCAATGGTTGCATTGGATAATTGGGTCATCAAAAAGGGTCCTAAAAAAAATGAGCTAAAATCTTGTCACTTTTAGCTAATGGTGACAGCTATCATGTTTTATTTTGCAAGGATGTGAACAAAAACCTGAATTCCAATCAAATTACAAAGAAACCCAAACAAACAAACAAAAAAGAAAACTAACCCAAAAGCCCCTGAGTTTAATCCTCTGTTTTTAAAAAAAAAAAAAATTAGGGAGGCAGGAGGCATGAGTAGAACAGAAGGAAACCTGCAAGTCAACTGGAAATCTTGTTTGGTTGTTTGGGTTTTTTTCTCTTAAGAATCAAACTCTAAAAAAAAAGATTTCTTAACCTATCCAAGGGAACACGGTTCTTGGTCAATCAAAACTGAATAGAATGTATTGTTCTCCAGGTTTTCCTGAATTTTTCTGGAGATACACATGCATTTTTCGTTTTAACAACACTGTGTAATTCTCTCGCTTTAACTGGAGAGAGCCATTTTGTAAGCAGTCAAACAAAAGCTAAAATCCTTGTAGATGTATGTATAATTAGCCTCCCTTGGACAAGAAAGATATTTCTTGAACATAATTGACTTTCATAAGGGACACCAGACACTGTAGTTCCCTGTAAACATTCAGTGTTCACGAGCTATTGCTTTTTCCTGGGAAACTTAGCATTTGCAGACATTTGGAATAGGAAATAACTCCTGTCACAGACCTCACAGTGAAGCAACTGCTGGTAAAACTGTTCTTTCAAATGCTGACCTTTCAATTTGTCTAGCAAGGAAGTTATGACCTCCAGCTACAAATTAATGACAAATTGCTGAGGGAGTTTTGCCAGCAATCTTACTTATCTTCTTTCTTGTTCAAAAGTTAAGGTCTTGATCCAGAATCCATTTGAATGAAGAGACTGAATTCCCCTACCTTCAGCTGCCTGCAGACCATACTGTAACTGAAAAACATACTCATATTTTCAGGTATATGAAGTATATAATCTCCATAGTTACTAGAAATCCTAAATTTTTCTTAGAATATATTAGATTAGAATACTAGAGCCTAGGGTATAAGTTAACAGTGGAAAAAGAAGAAACAAACAAAATACCTACAGTTTAAAGAAGAATAAACCTGAAGCAGAGTGATTTTCTAACTAACATAATGCACTTATTTGGCTTATTAGAGTAGGAAAATAATAGGCTAAATGGGATAAATAATACAACCTACTTCGTGGTCTTCATGTTATAAATTCTGTTGCCAAGCTATATCTTTAATTGTAAGTACCACAGGCTTAAATTTGCTCTCACTGAATTTACACTTATAATTTCTACTGATGTCAAAGGAATCGGTATGGTGTGGAATATATCAAATGTAATATTAATACCTAAGAAGAAAATTAAGTGCTATAGTCAATTGTTGGATATGCTGAAAAAGTCACAACAGTCTTATCTCAAATGCCTCTTCTTTATGAAGTTTTCTGAGGCGTGTAATTTCTTGGATTTCATGTGAAACACGTGGACTGATAAAATTTTAAATGCCAAGGTCTACACTATAATCTATGTCTGGATAGACAGACAGATGCCTACACACATGCACACACCCAATAATAGTGTATTAGCAACAGACAGTGTAGGGTGAAGATATTCGGCAGATGCTTTAAACGCCAAGAATTTTCTTATTAAGGAATAAGTTGCTAATAACTGAAGAATGTGCTTGGCATTTTATACCTTGAAAGTTACAATAAAAGCCAGAATGAAGGTGGGCATTAAGGTTATCATAAAAAAGTAGCACTTTTATTGAAAGCTGTATTATTTTTAAATAACTCATGCTGAGAAACTATAAGTCCATACGACTTCTAATATCCACTACAATTCTTTTTTTAATACCCAAGCAGGCAAGGCCATGGCCAAAATTGTCTGTGATCTGTTTCTCTTCTCTTCTCTTCTCTTCTCTTCTCTTCTCTTCTCTTCTCTTCTCTTCTCTTCTCTTCTCTTCTCTTCTCTTCTCTTCTCTTCTCTTCTCTTCTCTTCTCTTCTCTTCTCTTCTCTTCTCTTCTCTTCTCTTTTCCTTTTAATATGATTTTTAAAACCATAGAATGGTTTTGGTTGGAAAGGACTTTAAAGATCATTCAGTTCAACCCCCACCTCCTTCCACAGGCAGGGATGCCACCCCCTTGATCAGGTTTCACATGGCCCATCCAACCTGACCTTGGACACTTCCAGGGATGAGGCATCTACAACATCTCTGGGCAACCTGTTCCAGTGCCTCACCACCCTCACAGTAATTAATTTCCTCTAAATATCTAATCTAAAGCTAGAAGCTGAACTAGAAACTCTGTTTCAGTTTAAAGCATTATCTTGTCACTCCATGCTCTTGTAAAAAGTCCCTTTCCAGATTTCTTGTAGGTCCCCTTTAGGTACTGGAAAACACTATAAGGTCTCCCTGGAGCCTTCTGTTTGCCAAACTGAACAACCCCAGCTCTCTCTGTCTTCTCAGGAGAGGTGCTCCAGCTCTCCAGTCATCTTCATGGGCCTCCTCTGCTCTCAGATCCAACAGGTCCAGGATCTTATGCTGGGAGCCCAAAGCTGAACACAGGACTGCCTTATCAGTGGATTGCACCTTACCTTCCCCTGAAGTTAGACATTCCTGGCTTTGGAATAAGGGATATAAAGAAAAACGAAATATGGTTTTCTTGTATTCTGTTGAATCCCCTGAGCATTTATGTTAAGAGAACTGTTGTTGAGTTTTAGGCAATTGGGAATTCTAGTAAGAGGAAAGAAAATTGTAGCCATCTAAAAAAGGCAGGGATTTTTATTAGCAAAATAAAAGAGAAGAGCACTATAAAAAAACATTTTTTTTCTGGTCCAAGGGAAAAAGCCACAAACCACCACCAAAAAAACCAACCAAAGATTAACAAAAAAATAAAAACCATTGTTATTTGAGTGTACTAGTGAACTGGAAACAAATAAAGCAAAAGCTAAATACTGTTGCTGCCAGTTATTTAATATTCCCACTAGCAAGAAATTTATCTTTCCAAAACCAATCTCAGAAATGCTAAGGAATTATTGCCTTTGACTACATGGCCTAAAAATTCTACAACACCCACCCCCTAAAAATACAGCAAAAAATCCACCAAAAGTAAATGATAAATTGACTGAAGAAACTACAAACATAGCACCTATAATATTCTCAGGATTTCACAGGCTTCGTCTGTGAAAAATCAAACAAATTTTTACTGAGGTGATCCAAAGAATTGATTTTCCAAAGCTGCATCTCTGCTTATTTTCCATTCAATTTATCCTTGAAATGGGAAAATGAAAGCAGAGAGATCTGATTTTCAGTTATAATAGGTCCCTTCTCATGATGTTCAATAGGAAAAGTGGCCTAAAAGAGAGAGTTAATTCTATTTTGGCCTATTTTAAGGTTCTTACTCTGGTAGATCAATTAGTTCAGTCATGCTAATGTGAACAGAAGCTGAACAACTAAACCGCACAGGCAGCGCCCTTAGGAGCAAGAAGTAAATCCAAGACTCCCAATCTTGTCTGGAACCCAGTGGTGGCTTTGAACCTATCTTCCTTATAAAATATTAATTTTGGAGGTTTTTCTTTTCATATGTTGTCTAAGACTATTTTCCCCCTACTTGCCTGATATTTTGCTGAAGAAGTTTTAAAATACTCACTTGAGTATTTTAAAATACTCATTTAAGACAAAAAAATATGTCCTCTCTCTAACTTTATCTAGCTCCTTTGCACAACAGTGTAATGGTCTTTTAAATTAAAAGAGACACAATTTATATCACAGCCCCATGTTTAGTCACAACGAAAGCAAAAGCCATGGATAAAGCTATAAAATTAGTACATTTTTTTCTAGGGATAATTAGCTCAAATTAAATTAAATTATTTACTTTCTGAAAGTTTATGAATTCTGATTTTATTGTTTTCCTTTTATTAGGTGCTAGTCAAAGAAATATTTCATCCTGAAAACAGTTCTTATTCTACAGAGAGACATAAGAAATAAGTGATAATAAAATAATCAATCTGCTTTAGCATCAATGGTACAAATATGGAGAGAGCGATATTTCTAATAGGTACAAGAAATTGATTAAATGAAGGCAGGGTCAAACCTTCAAATGTGAATGCAATTTTAAATCCTACATGAAACAGTAAGATTTCCCAGACATATATTTCAGGAAAGCTTACCATATGTGAGGTCTCCTTCATGTAAACAGAAAGTATTCTTGATAGTAAATGCTGTGTTTAAATGCCCAGTTCTTTAGATACTAAAATCTAGGATCTAGAAATGAAAGGGATATACAAAAATACAGGAGAGCAGAACTCAACCTCACGTGTCAAAGTAACACACTCTTTAGTGACTCCTAAAAAGACTATTCAAGGATAAACTGCTCTGACTGCTGGAATTTCCAAGTCCAGCAAAGCAGGTATCTAAGAAGAAAGACAACATACTCGCCCCAGTTTCTAAACACACCTACCTAAACCCAAGTTTTATTAGCATACCTGGAACAAGAGAGGTTTCCCAGGAAAGCATTATTCAGAGCTGTAGTCTGACCTGACTAGGAGGGACCCAATCATCTTTTCCTATGGTTAAAGAACTGTAGGAAGGAAAAATAGCCTGTGGGCAAGAGGGACCCGTTGACTAGTTTCAGCCACACAGATGCTGGCCAGCTTTTTCCTCCTGAGAAGGAAAAGCAGTTCTATTCCTGTGTGGCTTGACAGAAAAACTCATGAGAGCACATTAGCAGAAGTGCTGCCTCATCGGGCTGACTGCAGTCCTCAACCAAAAGACAACCACTTTTGAGCTCTTGTTAATGTGGCAAAAGAACTGCACCTGCCATAACAACCACATAAGTAATGCAAGAATTGTATTGATTAAGTCATACAGATTATCAAATAGACACAGTTAAAATAATAGATCTCAAAAAAAAAACAAAACAAAAAATCAAATAAAACTATAGGAGCTGTTCTCTTCTAAATATCAAACCAAAGCTTTTAGTCAGCTCTTACACTTGTTTTCACTTTAGAATGGGCTGACAGCTCTGTTATGAAATATTTACATTTTACATAAATCTGATCTTTAATCACTTTGAGATGAGCACTTGCAATCCCAACTGCCTTCAGCAAGAGCTGTGACTGCCAACACATCTGCAAGTCATTTTAAGAGCATAAAAGAAAACAAAAAGAGAACTGTATCTTGGTAGATGGCGGAGTTCACTTTGGGATTGCAAGCAGTGGTGCAGCTGCTGCAATCCTGTGGGTTATAACTCACTGGCAACACTGCCCTGTGGCAGCACAGAGCCACATGTCCAGTCTCCAGCCTCTGCCTGGGCACAGCCCTGGGGTGCAAGCAGGTTCACCTGCATGCCACAGCATTTAAAATTAGTCAAAGTGCTTGGTTTGACTCGAAGGGCACAGTTTAAATCCCTTCCCTAAAAGAGAATAGTTGCTGAGTTCCAGTACAGACTGAAGAGTTCTGTATATTCTGTTCTCTATACATTAGCAGCACATGCTTAACACAGCCTTATCAGGAGACACACAGTGCAGGAATGATGATGGCTTCTATAAATCTAAGAACTTGGAAACCAAATATCCTTCAAAAACAATGAAGGCAAAATACAGCTCTTTAATAAAAGAATCATCTTTAGTGCTGAAGTGTAAATCTTTTTAGAGGCATGAAGGTTCTGTATACTAAACATTTTCTTTGAATTAGTTTATTAATTTCATTCTGTACTTTTCCAATTCATCGTTTTAGATGTAGACTAGACTATAAGTACCAGTATATATTTGACAGAATCCTTATTTTTATGACAAAAAAATTACTTTTGGGAAATTGTTTTTCTCTCCTCTTCCCCTTGTGAAATAAGATTATATAATTTTTATTACTTTTAAAAAAGATTGCTTTACTTACATCAGACAACAAAGCAAGAGCTAAACAGGCTATGAATACAAAAGCCAAGCATATCCAAGCCCAATACAAGTAAGAGACATACTTTTCCTTGATGATGCATAACGGGATATAGCACTTATGTGATATCTGCTGGTTTTACTCAGAGCAGAGCTGGAGATCTGCTGAGGGCAGAGATTCAGACCCTGGGACACGCAGTCAGCCAGCCTTGCAGTGGGAATTCTTCCTCTGCACCATGACAGGAACATTGAGTTATGAACCTCACATCTATTCCATAAGGTATTCCATAAATAGAAAACAAAATGTTATAGCCTTATTGGTCAGTGAAACATTCCATGTGTGGGTACAGGTAAACTGGTAAATGTATACTTCGTATATATATTGCTGTATAAATGTATATATATTGCTGACTCAATCTGTAGTTAACTCTTCAAGTGGAATTGAACCGAACCTCACACAGCCTGTTGAGCTCTCTCCCAAATAAGACTGATTGGGTGGATCAGCTCAAGAGATAAAGGAAAACAAGTGTGTTGACAATGGATCAAAATAAAGGGTCCAACCACAGGTCCTTAGGGTACTGTTTTGTCTAGAGAAAGCATTATCTTTTTTTTTTTCCTCTGCATTTTCTCCCCTCAAATGTACTCTAAAGAATGATGTATCTTGATGAAAAATTCTGAATAAATAGGTCTTATAAACAGAAACACTTATATAGCTAGTGGATCACATGCATATTTTCCATACTCTCTTGGCACAGTGGTGCTGGGTAGAGGCCATGCTACTGACAGATCTCTCTTTTATGGGAGGGGTTTGTAAAACTCTCTGTAAAAAAACCCAAGATAAATAAAGGGTGACTTAGGCGGCAAAGTTAAAGAATTATTGATGTTCAGCATAGCCAAAGAGTCACTAAAACAGAATGATGTAATTTAAATTGTAATGTTTTTTTATTCTCTGCAGTCAGAACAGCCACTTTCTACACTTTTAAGTCCCTGACTTGTATAAAAAACATTCTTTAACATCTCTTTGGTTGTGTCATCTTCTTGTTGTCTACTATTTATCAAGCATAAAATTCCTCTGTATATGAAAACCTGGATGTCAGATAAGAATAAAACAACACTGAATAATGAAAAAGCTTATCCAAATTGGCATTTTTATGTAGATCTGAAAACTAAAGACTTGTACTTACCAGGATTATAAATTGTGCCTTCTTCCTATCAGGTCTCCATAGAAACACATTTAGAAATTTTCTTGTCTAACAGTTAGTAAGGTAAGGATTTGAACCATGGAGTCTGAATATTACTATTCTGCAAAGACCCTGTCTTAGTGAAAACAGAAATAATTCTGTGGAATTATGAAGTAGTTTTGCTTGATTAAAATCAATGTTAAGATCCCAGGCTCTTGAGAAATAAGAGGCTTAAGGGAATAGTTTAAAATTTAAAAAAAAAGCTAATGAAGAACTTCAGGGAGGGCAATAGTGTAATTTTCAAACTACATAGTTCTCTCATTAAATTTAATGTAGGATGCACATGCAACCGTATAAATACACATGGAAAGATTTTAAATGGAAGTGAGATGAGAATTTAATAAGGCTGTGGTTCTGCAGCACACAGGGTGCTGGTCCTCAGTGCTCAGAGCTGTCAACTTGAACTTGGCTTTAACCTTTAGATCTGCAAAGGGGTGACATTTAAAACTTTTATTAGGCATTGCCTTTTTCTCAGTAGCATGATGTCAATATGATTTATTGGACTGCCATGCTGCCCACCACAGTGCATAGGGAATCTGAAACATAAAGCAAAGGGATTAATTATCTAGATGGCAAAATCCAGGCTTCTGTTTCCATGTACAGGATTGGGTCCATAAAACCAGCATTAAAGTTCTAGTTTTAGAACATTGCCAGAGGTGGTCACTTTGCATGCAGAGCTACCATACTTCTCTCACCACCTCCCCGACAGGCACAGCAGAGGAGGAAGCAGTGGCCATTTGCTCTTAAAGGCAGAGCAGAGTGGAAACCAGGGGTTTACCAGCCCAACATGGTTAAATTCAACATGTAGTCTGAGTGAAAAACTTATATATTCCAACTTCCTGGTTCCCCAATGAGTTCAATGTAAGTATATCATAAGCTTGTGTCCTTGTATGAGGGAAAAATAATGTGATATCCTGGGTATACCAAAGGAATATACATATTCTGCTTTGAAAATACTCATAAATTTAAACTCCTACCCCTGCCAGTGGGTGCAGTGGTTAAGAGCATTTGATCCTGCATCACAGATTGACACACCTATGTGGGTTTGGAGGCTTATTAACATCTCCAAGACAATAATCTTCTCAGTCGCCAACCCTCTTTAAAGATTTTGTGGTATTTGATGCTGAAAAACATGCACAAGCCAGGGAATTCTGGGTGCACCACAATTGTGTGCTGGGTTTAGTAGAATCATTAAGTTTCTGGATTCGTTAACTGTCTTACAGTGTGTAAACAGTAAACCTAATTTCTCTTTTGGTTGCAGAAAAACGATTCTCTTTCTTTCATCTTTCTTTTAAACATACCCATAAAATGCAGCATCATGGATATTCTGCATGGTTACATTAATGCACAGAAATTTCTTTTTTGTGCAGACATAATTTTTACAGATATATGCAGCATTCTTCAGCACCTTATCCCTGATTTTGTCTACTATCTTAATGTTTTAGGAACAATTTAGGAGAAAATGGAATAAGTTTGAACTCTAACTGGGGAATCTTGTCTGTAAAGTCCAATTTATCAGCAAGATTAGTATAATCACAGATGAGGGTTAAGCTTGATAAAACTTCTGGTTTCACATTTGTCTATTCAGAAGGTAGTATTCCTGCTAGGTGCCAAGTTGCACTTGACTTTGTAGAGACCAGATGCACAATTTATAGAGTGCATCTCCACTGACTTCAATGAACACTGCACGAGATCCTAATTTTATATCTATCCGTCTGTCTATCTATCTATCTATCTGTCTATCTATCTCTGTATCTATTTCAGGTGGCATAATACTACTTCTAAGAGTGCCTGAAATAACACCTAAATATGAATTTCCTTTATTCTTTTCTTATAAACATAACATCCTTTAGCTAAGCTGACTTGGACTGTGTTTTAGAAAGCTCTTTATAGAGGCATAACTCAAATAAGAAAATGTAGCCAACCCCATAAAACAATTCCAGGCAGGTGGTTATATCTGAACCCAGATGCACTCAGCCCAGATGCAAAGTGGGTCTGCCTCTGCTTTTTCACTGATCTGGCCATTAACTCAGTGTCATTTGTAGTTTATTAAAAAAACAGTATAGTTTTCCTCTCTTAGGCATGTTCAGTCTCAGAACTTTGGGATCACCTAATGAAAATTCTCAATAAGTACAAAGTAATGTACAACAGTCAGAGGAAAGTGCAGCTCAATACACTTCACTCAGGACATCTATAGTTGAAAGCAGATGTAGTTCTTGCTGCATTCTTCACAGAGCACTCATTAGGAATTTATAAACACCATTTGACACATAAAAGGGAAAGACTAGTATGGTTTGGACATAGGATGAAAAATCATGTTTCATCAAACATTAAAACCATATAGTGATTTAAAATGCAGTAAATACAATTAGTATGGTGCACATATACATACTATTTATATAAATATATGTGTGCATACATAGTGCATATAGTAAATATAGCATTCTGATGGAGAACTAGTTTATATTATGGTGTAATTGGTTCAAGAGTATTCTCGTTGGTTCTGTTGCACCAAGTGTAAGGGGACATGCAACATTTCTCCTTCAAGGGATGGACAGTAGTTCTCTATACAGCTTTCTTTAAAGATCACAGGGCTGTTCCTGTGCTCTTCCAGGTTACTTTTCAGTGCTTAATGCAGAAGATTATGCTGCATATTTTGATAAGATGGTGTCTTGAGCTCAACTCTTGGCCCTTAGGTTCAGTGAAATATTTTGGAAGGAAGGAAGGACAGATCTGGACCTTTCCCAGAGCAAGTCCAGGGGCTGAAGCCAGAGCAATGACTCTTCAGGAACTTGAGACAGGTTGGGATTCTGCTATGGCTGTTGCAGAATGGAGTCATGTGTCTTGTGTGCTGTAAAGGAAAATAAACAACTAGGCCTTGGGAGGAAAGAAAGGAAGATAAGCATCAAGATACAGGGGAGATCAGATAGGTCCAAGGAAGGCTACGGGTAATTGTTTCCTTAAAATGCATAATTGAAGGTCTCCTCCACTTCCCACCAGCTTTGTTCTCTCTTTCCCAGCAGATCTGACTCTTCTGTATTTAAAGATTAATATATTTCTAGGTCATTATTTGTGTATCCCAATTAAATCTCTCTATAGAGACTGGCTGCTGCTGGTGCCTTAGAAGGTGCTCACACACAAGGAGAGGTTGGAAATTTTCTATTCTGATCAGGTTCTGGTCTATATCAACAATGTTTCCTGCCTCCCTGGTAACACCTCTGCATGCCTGCACAAAAAGATGTCAACCATTAATCTGTTCTAGGCAGAAAGGTACATAAAGACTTGTGTAACATTATCTCCCTGGGGTCTCCCCCTTTGGCAAGATTTCTGTGGCTGTGGCAATAACAAGAGCACTTAGAAGAACTATTCAAGACAGGTCATGATAACTCTCCACCTGCCTTCCTGCCTCCTGCACATATGACAAACACTACCACAGAACCACAAGTCTTTATGTGTAACATGTCTATGTGCAATGCAGGAGCAAGATTATCACTGCCATGTCAGTAACAGGTCGGAGTTGGTGCAGAGCAGGTGCTCAGAAAATAAGCTTATCTATGACTGTCATATGCAGTATCTAATATATGGCTTTTGGGGTTTGTGAGTGATTTAAGAAAAAGGGTTGCTAGGAGTTGTAGGACGAAAATAGACTTTTTTTTTTTTCTGATGAAAAAGAAAGGGAAGCAACAGGAACAGGTAAAGGCAAGAAGAAGGAATATGGCAAGGTACTTGGTCTAAAAGCTGTTCCTCAAACAGTGTTTACTGATTTGAGACATGAATTACTGGGTTTATAGTTTATGTTCTGAAAGAAATTCATCAGGATGATCACAACAGTCCCTCATAGGTTTAAATATCTATGAATCTAGAGACATAAGAGTTAACAAATATGTAAATGAGTCATATCTCCTAAAACATTAATCCAGGGCACCTTCTTCCAAGCCATTGTGTCACATTGGCTAAAATTAAGAGAATTAAACTGCAACAATCAGAGTACAACTGAAGGACTGATGGGTATCTTATTAAATAAGACATAAAAAAGACTAATTTATATCTGGCCAAGCAAGGATTTTATGGTAGTGCTGCTGTACTGACTATATTTTCTTGATAACTGACTTTGTACCATTTTATTTCGAACCTCAATTGTCAGTGTGATCACTATAACCATGTACCTCCTGGACTCATGTATTTCAATGGACCTTGACCAGTTCATCGCTTAATTTTTTTCTGAAATTTGAAGTCTTAAATCTTAAGATAACTTTTCATGTTCCACTTTTTCCAGATGTAATCCTAGCTGGGGTACAAGGTCGTTAAGCCTAGCCTACAAACAGTGTTTATTTTCAGAATTTTTCCTGATTGCTGATACTTTGCATTGCTACTGTATACTCTGTTCAAATCATATTTTAATTATACATTGATTTTTCTCTTTTGTTTTCTTCTTCAGCCACTAAAAGGGGCTTCAAAGGGACAAATTCCTGGGGAAAATATGCCAACAGAAAAGAGAGGAACAAGACTGCATTCAGTCAGATCACAGACCGTGGCTTTATTACCAAAAGGTGTCGCTAGAAAGCACTCAGAATTGTCTGTCATGCTTCAGAGATTCTGAGCTACAACAGAGCTTTTGAGCTTAACTTTTGTTGCTAATGCACAAGAAGTGATCTGAGCTGACTGTGCTGACTCCTGGAAATGTGCTACACTTCCTCTGCACTGAATATATTACAGGTTTTATTCACTAGAAGTTAGGCTGAGCAATCAGCATTACTGCAGTAAAACATATTATCATGTACTGGGGACTAGTGAGAAACTAATGAGAAGAACCAGTCAGAAATCAGCTGAAATTGACAGAAGTCAAGAGTATGTGCAGAATATTCATTAGTTCAATTACACACACAAAGTGACTTTAGAATAACACTACTGCAACTTCAGGGTCAAACACTTGTCAGTTAAGAAGTGTAGTAAAAAAGGATGCCACATCACACATAATTAATTTTATTTCATATATACATTGGGATATGTTCACATGCTGTTTTTTCCACAAAATTTCTGTCTCCTCCTGTGCACAAAATTGGTAATGCCCATTTAATGACTAGTTATATAATATTTTTATGTTTGCCCCATCATTTCTAGAGCTTACTTATTTTTTAAAATGCATTTTGAAGACATAATTATAAACTGACTGTGCTTAACCTTGGCAAACACTACTTGAGAACCACGGTGTTCAAGCCCTGTGAGCTTGCTCTGAAGACCCTCAGAGTAATTGAAGTTGGTATGTCAGTAGTAGCTAGGTCTGCATCTCCTTCACAAGCTCTCAGCTGGGGCCTCGCTCCATCAGGTGTGTAATAGTGACTGAATCTTCTCAAGATCTTTCTGAGATGTGAGTGTGCTGTTGCTGTTCTAAGTGCAAATGGAAGGCATCTAAACTACAGGCATAAAAATTAACTTGGAAAAAAAAAGGCCCCCAAATTTTTCCTTTAAATATGCAGTCATTACCCGTATTTTTAATATATAAAGCACAGCTTCCATTGGCATGAACACAAGGCACACATGCTAAGCACTTCTGCAGTTCAGACTCTAGGCAGAGGAACTTTACAGAAAATTCAATTTTTCTATTTCTAATTGGTACAGTACTGCAGTTTCTCACCACATCTGCAAGAAATGATGTAGGAATATGGCATGTGGCAGTCACCTTATATATGAAACCCCAATCCAACCCCAGAGCAGGTATTTCATGTCCACTGCAACAAGCTATGGGTTTTTCTTTAATTTGTTTCCCTTCAAGGGTGCTTTGCAAAATCTTTGTACAAGTGAGTTCAGCTATGGTTGAAAAGGGGTTTAAGGGTTAAGATGAGTGTGCTTTCACCTGGTGTTTCATCTTCCTCCACAGAGTTAACCATTCACCTGCTTTTCTGTTTTATCCACTTTGCCAAACAAATATATGCCTCCTGACTTAAATTTTCTCTGTAGACAAAATTTCTTCTGATGACTCCTAGGTACACTGTAAAAAGAAAAACATCATCATATGTTGTCTCTGAATGTCATATATTTGACCAGCAGAGTAACAGTATTTAGATTTATGTAAGTTTCTGCCACTTTAGAAATTAATGTGACTGGTAGCAAAAATACTTAACCACCAAAAGACATAATTTTTGTTTAATAGTGGACAAAATTGTGACAATTAGGAATCCCAGGTTCCATGTCGAACTCCAGAGAGTATGCACTCTAGCAGGCAAATGTTACTTGTCTCTTTCTCTGAGTGTTAATAAATTATGCCTTTACCTGTCCTTTCCCCTTGGGTCCTTTGTTCCAGTCCAATTTCTTCATGCTTATCCTGTCCAATTCTCAAGCAGTTCTAGATCAGTCCCCATTTCAGGATGTTGCAAAAATCAAAATGCAAGATGAATTACTGGATGAATGTTTGTGTCTGGTAGATGTGTCCTTACTAAGCTTGGTTGAAAACTATCAGGAGGACATAGTCATAAACATCTGTAAGGCTTCATATGCTAAGTGAATCAAAGTCAATACCTAATTATAAAGTGGTATAACAGAAAGGGTAGTGCTTAGCAAAAAGCCCAGTGGCAAAGAAAACTTGGAAAAGAAAATGTTTTGGATGTTTTAGACTGATAAATGGGGAGAAAACCCAAAAAATGTTGACATTTTTATCTGGAGAGAAGGATTCTATGTAGGGTGCATCGGTATCAGGATAGCAGTTGAATTTGTATTCACAGAAATGGGTCTTTGGGGGGGAATAAAATATGTCAAAGACCTATGGACCTCTTGAAGCTCTGACAGAATGAGAACAAATGGAAATTATGGAGAGCAGAAAAAGACCAGCTGGAGCCAGGGAAGCCACATGCCAGAAGTGAGGTAGTCTAAAGCACGGCTGTTAGTTCTTCCAGATGGGGACAGTTCTGAATTTTGGCTGTGACAAAGCCATAACAGATGTTGCCAAGAAAGCCAACTTGAGGTGAAGCTGACTAAAACGAGTGAGAGCTCTGTCAGTGGATGTCAGTCATGGACAGGAGTTGCCAGGAGAGGGGCTGCCAGAAAACTGAGCAAAGAGAAGACATCTCTGCTCTTTGGTGCAGTTCAGAAGAAAATAGGGAAGCAGGTGAGTAGGGTGCAAAGGGAGAGGAGAATGGTTTCTCTAAGAGA
>VZRO01007940.1:1338544-1393915 GCA_013397915.1 Daphoenositta chrysoptera | reverse complement strand
TTTTTCTGTTTTTTTCCTTTTAATCTTAGAAACAATAATCTATCTTTATATTTTATAGAAGTTTTTAAGCCTGTTTTGTCATATCCTCCTTGTTTATATATTTATATCTCACAAACACAAATTAGTGAACTGAATCCCGGCTGCTGCTGGTGTTTTCAGCTTGTGCATTATACCCAACCCGTTACACCTTACTAAGATTGGTTGAAAACTATCAGGAGGACATAGTCATAAACATCTGTAAGGCTTCATATGCTAAGTGAATCAAAGTCAATACCTAATTATAAAGTGGTATAACAGAAAGGGTAGTCTTGGGCAAAAAGCCCAGTGGCAAAGAAAACTTGGAAAAGAAAATGTTTTGGATGTTTTAGACTGATAAATGGGGAGAAAACCCAAAAAATGTTGACATTTTTATCCGGAGAGAAGGATTCTATGTAGGGTGCATCGGTATCAGGATAGCAGTTGAATTTGTATTCACAGAAATGGGTCTTTGGGGGGGAATAAAATATGTCAAAGACCTATGGACCTCTTGAAGCTCTGACAGAATGAGAACAAATGGAAATTATGGAGAGCAGAAAAAGACCAGCTGGAGCCAGGGAAGCCACATGCCAGAAGTGAGGTAGTGTAAAGCACGGCTGTTAGTTCTTCCAGATGGGGACAGTTCTGAATTTTGGCTGTGACAAAGCCATAACAGATGTTGCCAAGAAAGCCAACTTGAGGTGAAGCTGACTAAAACGAGTGAGAGCTCTGTCAGTGGATGTCAGTCATGGACAGGAGTTGCCAGGAGAGGGGCTGCCAGAAAACTGAGCAAAGAGAAGACATCTCTGCTCTTTGGTGCAGTTCAGAAGAAAATAGGGAAGCAGGTGAGTAGGGTGCAAAGGGAGAGGAGAATGGTTTCTCTAAGAGAAGGAAGTCAGTGTTTCTTTTTGAAATGGTTGCTTTGCATTGCCTGAAGGTTACCCTGGTGTGGAGAGTACTGAATTTTGACCAAATTATTAAAAAAAGAAAGTAATATATTGGGAAATTCTGAATAATTTGGTACATTTTTTCATGTAGAGATTTGTCCCATTTTGACATTTGTGAAAGTTTTGAATAATTTATTTCCAAACTTACTTCTAAAATAACTTCTATTTTAATACAAATCATGTGTTTTTCAAAATGTTTTAATAATAAAATGTTTAGACTTTTTTGTAACAAAGCAATATGATTCCCTCAAATGTTTTTAATGACATTTTTGAAAATTTGTTTTATAGGTCATTTTAGTTCCATTTCATAATGAAAAAAAAATCAAAATTTCACCATTTCCTGAAGAACAGAATTATTCCCTCCTGACCTACATTTTTGCTACTTCGGAAAGCATTGTGCAACTTGGAGTGGAAAGAGGAACACACAACTAATTAAAGATAAAAAAAGAACAGCAAGAATTAAACAAACAAGACCAAAGCAAATACATACAGAAAACAATCCAAGAAAAGCCCAAAGAAACAATGCCACAATACCTTCAAACAATCAAGACAAATGACATGAAGGTGTTAGAATGCTGCTTGAGTAGAACAGTAAATGTTAAATAAAAATTTAAATCCCACCCAAGACAATATAAATACAGAAAAAAAAATAGTTCTTGCAAGACTGACAATAATAATTTTGCACCTCTATTCTTACATTTTCCATACATTTCTTTATTGTATCCTCATTCCCATTTCAATTGCCATCATTCTGATTACATAATTTTGCTGGAAAAGCAAATTTGAAAAAGTTGCTGCTATTTAATAATAAATAATAATAACTTCAGAAATAAAATAATCCCCGATTTATGAGTGTTGTTGCTCTAAATGATTTCTGAAACAATAACTCCTGAGTGAAATAACAGAAGGTGGAGAGAGATATAAAACAAGGTTAAAAAGTTTCAATTAATTGTGTTAGAGATGTTATATTTACTTGTCTCAGGTAAGGAACTTGATACATAGTTTCAGGTATAGATAGACCAGTTTCAGTAAAAAAATCCCCACAAAATTTATGGAAGTTGCCAAACACAATAGGGTTTCAATAGCTAGAACACATTTGTTACACTATTTATGAAGCGCAAACACAAAGAAAAGCATAATTTAATGAGAAAAGGTGACACAAAACATAAACCCATTGAGGCAAAAAGAGATATCCAGTACAGGTTAATATTTTTTTTTTTTGTATTGTATACATTTTCCATCTCAATCATCATACAGTGCCCATGACCATCCCAGAAAAATGGATCAAAGAAAAGTATTATAAATGTAATTATTTTTGACTACCTGACTTTACGACTAATACAGAGAGGTACCCCTGATGACAGTGTCTCTAAGAGGAAGAGGACAGAGTGATGGGGAAGACAGCAGAAATGGCATGTTACAAGCAGGACATACAGAAAGGGACACTTGAAAAAGAATATAATCACAGAATAGGTTTTTTTGGAAGGGTCCTTAAAGATCATCTTGTTCCAACTTTTGCTGGTGGCAGGGATGCCTTTCACTGGGTCAGGTTTCTCAGAGCTCCTTCCAGCCTGGCCTTGAACACCTCCAGGGATGGGGCATCTACAAATTCTCTGGGCAACCTGTTCCAGTGTATCTCCAAGCTCACAGTAAAGAACACTTCCCTAATATCTAATGCAAATCTCCTGTCTTTCAGTTTGAAGCCATTCCCCCTTGTCCTGTCACTACATGTCTTGTAAAAATTCCCTCTCCTTCTTCAGGTATTGGAAGGCTGGGATTAAGTCACCCTTAAACCTCTTTTCTAGGCTGAACAAACCTAATTCTCTCAGCCTTTCATTCTCTACAAAGAGAACTGAAATTGGTGAATGGTAGAATTTAGAAATCCCAATGAAAAGATCAAGGATGGTAATTTTGCCCTGGAGTTAGTGCGGAGCTGGTGAGGATTTAATTAAGGACACTAGCACTGAAGGAAATTATTCAGGAGGTTTACAGATCCTGCAAAACCATTCCAGGAGTTTTTCATCTAATTTTTTTTCTCATATTATTTCTTAAATTGTAATATTTTCTATTCAGTATGATTTCTGTTTATTTCCTATAACTCTATAGTGTATGTGAGCAAAGGAAGAATGCTACTAGCACTTCCACAAAGAGACTGCAGATATCTGGAGTGGTAACTTGGCAACTCAGCATCTACCAGGTGCCAAACCATTTATTCTCAGCTTCTATAGCAGCATGTATTTGATGTAATGTATTTTGTACATAGCAATTTAGAGATTTAGAGAGGAAGGAAACTAAGCTGTGCAAAAATGAAATACGCCTTTCAGGCCAAATATCAGAAAAGCAAAAACTGAGTAATTATGATAAAACAAAACACTGATGGATGGATGGCACAGATAGATGAGGGAAGCAGGGATCAAAAATGGTAACAAAATAAATAATGAGAACCATAATTGGAAAAATACTAACAAAATAAAATATTGTAACTGTGGTTTAGCTTTGCACAGAATCACAGAATAAGCTGAGTTGGAAGGCACAAGAATTGAGTCCAACCCTTAGCCCTGCACAAGACACCCCAAGAGTCACACCCTGTGCCTGAGAGTGTTGTTCAAACCCTTCTTGAATTCTGTCTGCCTTGGGGCTGTGACCACTTCCTCGTGGAGCCTGTTCCAGTGCTCAGCCACCCTCTGGGTGAAGAACATTTCCCTGATATCCAACCTGGCTGCACATGAGTCCATTCCCAGCCAGCAGTCCGGCACGAAGTGCTGTGCAGTGTGGGTCACTCCTGCACAGGCTGCACTCTTCCGCAGTGTGCAAGAACAGGCTGCTCCAGCCTGGGTGTCCCATGGCATCACCAGTCCTACCAGCAAACCTCCAGCACGGGCTCCTCTCTCCATGGGTCTGCAGGTCTCTGCCAGGAGCCTGTTCCAGCACAGGCCTCCCACAGGGTCACAGCTTCCTCTCAGGCATCCACCTGCTCCAGCGTGGGGCTCCTCCATGGGCTGGGGGTGGATCTCTGCATCCCTAGGGACCTCCATGGGCTGCAGGGCACAGCTGCCTCCCCATGGGCTGCACCACGGGCTGCAGGGGAATCCAGCTCTGGCACCTGGAGCACCTCCTGCCCCTCCTTCTGCACTGGCTGTATTGTCTGCAGAGCTGTTCCTCTCACCCTGCTCTTCTCTGGCTGTAATTACATCTGAGAAATAACTTTTTTTTCTTCTTAATTATGTTATCACAGAGGCATTACCACCACTTCTAATTGGCCCAGCCTTCGCCAGGAGCATGTCCATCTTAGAGCCATCTGGAATTGGTTCTGCTGGATATGGAGGAAGCTTCTGGCAGCTTCTCACACCTCTTACATTTCTGTCACCCAAGGGCTACTCAGGGCTTTTTATTTTCATGGGCTGGTGTAAAGCCAAAGCCCTTCTTTCCCACAGCTTTGGCCTTTAGCAAATGAATTTTTACTGGATCAAGCATAAATATTTGTTATTGTTTCCTGGATTTCTTGTAGCATGCTGATCTTCTAAAAGGCTTTTGGTTCTATATGGACATTTGGGTTATAAACTCCTCATTTCTAGTCTCAGGGATGGGATTTTTTTCCAGAGCAGGATCCCACAATTCACGAAGTTTCTGTCTGAAGGAGAGCTCTTCTGATCTATCCCTGTCCCACTGGCTTATGACCTGACAGCCATCTGGTTCTCCTAATATCTGCTGCCTAGTGTGACATTCTTCAGTAGATAGAATTGGATTCAATCTCTTTTCTCCCTTCCCTTAACAACGAAGGTTCATCTTCTTTGCCTTCCCATGGCTTGTCTGAGATATTCTGCTGCTTTCTGAAACTTTCTGAAATTGCTGAAGGAACTCATGAAGAAGCTTTGAGGTAGGAGGTTGGAAGAAGAGGATGTGGGGACCCAGGAGCAGGGCTGCTGTTGAAGAGGGATTGTGGGACACTGTTGACTGGGATTTTGAGAGCTGTGACTGGGTTGAGGGCTTAGGTTTTGTTAGACTGTATGCAGGACAAGGATGCTTGAAGGATCAGTGATTTCAGTATCCCTGCTGTCAATGATCATCCAAGATTCAAGAGTTATTTAAGAATCAGGATTGATTTAGAACTTGGCTGGAAGATTAACTGCTGACCTAGAAACTGCTAAATGTGGATGACAATAGTTTCTGCAAAACTATGGACCTAAAGTAATCTTGTTCAATTTCCCTCTAGTTATGGACTCTATTAAATATACTTCACAGTGGCAATTGGTAAGGGAAAAACTAAATATTACCTGAGAGATTATAATGTCATAATCTAATTTAAAATGCCTAATGATTTGGAAAGCATAGGTAATACTGCATTTCTGTGTGTTTGTTTGTTTTTTCTCTTTTCTAGTCTGACTCATAATAGTTCACTTATTGAGCTTGGAAAGATGAAGATGCATAGAATAAAAAAGACATGATGATATTTGAAAAGGCTGATCTTTTTAGCATACAATTTATTTACAGTGCATGGAGATAGAATGAATTTATTCTCCACAGACTGACTCAGAGGGGGTGCTTTGGAGGCGTATAATTCCGCTCCCAAAATAATAATCAATCTATATTAGAACTTATAAAATGAAGTTACTGAATAGGCAAAAACTAGCAGCGAGAAAAAAAATAAATTATGAGAGTCCCATACATTCCAGCATAAATTTTTATGCAAATAGTACACTCTGGATTGAGAAAAATTAAGAAGCAGGTAAAGTCCTGCTAGGCTCTACCTTTGTTAAGAAATGACTTTTAATAACTGTGTTCAAGTGACTTCAAGAATTTAATGGGAAGATTTTGCCTGCTAAAAATGAGCATCAAGAATTTGCCGCAGTGAGAATATTATTCGGTTTCCTGTTTCTCTTCTTATCAAAATAATATGATTTTTTATAAAGTAACTAAAAATCTACTTGTGCAATAAAGCTGTTTCTAAGAAACATTACAGCTGCCAAGAACCCCAATTTAGAAAGAGATGAAAAAATTAACAGTTATTAAGAACATTAATCAGTCTGATAAAGCTGGTCTGCCTGAATCTTGTACAAAACTAAATTCCATACTAACCTTATCTAAATGTCTAGCTTTCAAAAAGTCATAGAATTATAGAAACTTAGAATCATTAAGGTTGGAAAAGTCCTCTAAGATCATGAGTCCAAGTGTTGAGCTATCATCAAAAGAGGTAATAGTGTGAGTCGAACATAAATTAAGATACAACAGGTTTTATTTATATATTTATTTGTTCATTAGTTACTTAGTTCTAGGCAGCTGTATTCAGTGCAATTGTACTGAATGATGAGCAAGGCAGTTGAACTCAAGTAGATCAGCACATGTGCTGCAACGGAAGGGAAAAGAGGCAACCCTGACTGTATAATCTGTGTGAACTCCATGTGGATGCCACGTGTCCTAGCCAAGACAACACACAAAGCTGCACAGAAAAATTGTTTCAGGACTTCATGTTCTGTACTTCACACTAATCCACCTGGGAGGATGTAGCTCATGAGTAGTTCTAATAGTGTTCAAATAGAAAGAGGGAATCTTGTCCTTGTGGACAGGTCAGATGGACCCTGGTGCAGCCCTCAGCAAACACTGAACTCACTACCCTATAGAAGCCACAGCCTCTGCATACACAGCCCCCCTAAAGCAACAGCAATCACAACTCTCTCAATTCACAGCAGTGCTGAGTCTGACCAGAGGCTACTGTACTTCCTTGCAGACCTCAGCACTGCAAGAGTTGTCAGCTCCAACTGGACTCAACACAGCAGAAAGCAAAACCAGGTTAATGTTTTTGCTGAAACCAAGCTTACCTGAAAGTAAGTTATATTCTGGATATAGAATATATTCTGGCAAAATGCAGAACCACTTTTATTTTTGAATGCTGTTTAGAATTTTTGGTTCATTCTCTTTAATTATGGGTAAACAAGAGCTTGAAAAAATCCCGTTTTTCCAGCTTTGTTTGCTGTGAAAGGCTGTGGATACGTCTACCTGGACTTTAGTAAAGCCCTTGAGGCCATTTCCCACAAAATTCTCCTGGAAAATCTGGCTGCTCATGTCTTGGATGGGTGAACTGTCCTCTGGGCAAAAACCTGGTTTGATAGCCAGCCAGAGAGTGGTGGTGAATAGAGTTATATCCAGCTGGCAGCTGATCACTAGTGGTGCTCCCCAGAGACCAGTGTTGGGGACAGTCCTATTTCATGTATTTATCAGTGATCTGGATGAGGGGATTGAGAGCAAGCTACTCAATTTGCAGATGGCACCGAGTTGGGTGGGAGTGCTGATCTGCAGGAGGGCAAGAAGGCTCTGCAGAGGGATCTGGACAGGCTGGATCGAAGGGCTGAGGCCAGTGGTGTGAGATTCAACAAGACCAAGTTCCAGGTCCTGTACTTGGGTCACAACAACCCCAGGCAGTGATACAGGCTGGGCCAGAGTGTCTGGAAAGCTGTCAGACAGAAAAGCACCTCGAGGTGCTGGTCAACATCCAGCTGCACGTGATCCAGCGTGTGCCCAGGTGGCCAAGGAGGCCAGTGACAGCCTGGCTTGGATCAGCAACAGTGTGGCCAGCAGGACCAGGGCAGGGATTGTCCCCCTGTACTGGGCACTGATGAAGCCACACCTCGAATCCTGTATTCAGTTCTGGGGCCCTCTCTATAAAAAAGACGTTGAGGTGCTGGAGTGTGTCCAGAGAAGGGCAGCAGAGCTGGGGAAGGGTCTGGAGAACAAGTCCTGTGTGAAGCGTCTAAGGGAGCTGAGGGTGTTTAGTCTGGAGAAAAGGAGGCTCAGAGGAGACCTTACTGTTCTTTGTAGCTACCTGAGAGGGGGGTGTAGTGAGGTGGGGGTCAGACTCTTCTCCCAGGCAACAAGACAGGAGGAAATGGCCTCAAGTTGTGTCAGGAGAGGTTTAGGTTGGATACCAGAAAAAATTTCTTCACTGAAAGGACTTCTGCAAAAACCTGCCCAGGGAAGTGGTTGAGTCAACATCCCTGGAGGTACTTAAAAGACATGTAGATGGGGTGCTTAGAAGATGTGGTTTAGTGGTAAACCTAGCAGTGCTACATTAATGGTTGGAGTCAATGATCTTAAAGGTCTTTTCCAACTGAAAGGATTCTTTGGTTCTATGAGTCTATGATTGTCTCTCTGTTTAATTTTTTATGTAATTGCCCTCACTATGACTCTTGATGAATTTTTCTGATCATGGTTATTAGTGAAGCAGTAATATTTATGCTACATCATCTACAGTTCTTATATAAGTAAAAGGAAACATGTCCCAAGCAGAAATTGTAATTTCTCCCTCAAAGTGGAAAGGAGAAGAGAAGGGAAAAATAAAATTCTTCAAGGGGACTAAACTTCATCCCAGTTAAGGGTCTTTGATTAATAGGCCAACACTTGAATTTAACTGGAAATTTTTCTTTCAAAACTATGTAGCAGACACAGAATTTTTTCCTCCCATTATTCATACCTCCATTTAAATTAGAAGAAATTTAGAGGAAAAGGACGCTTTAACTGGCCAGGGCCAAAGATCTATGGATTATTCTCCATCAAATTTGTGTTTCATGCTTTATCCTTCAGAAGATTTAAGACACCTTTTTTTGAAAGACAGCTTTTAAAGTTCTGCTAACTTTAGCTGCTCTGACAGCTGTATTATTAAACTCTTAGTTCATCATGATGGAAACTCATACATAAAACCTGATGTAGTTAAGAATTTAACTGGCAGTACTCATAAATTACCCTGTTTGCATTAAAAATTAATTTCAAAAAGAGAATGAAGTTTTTTTAAAACACCACCACCAACAAATCAACATCGCGCTCATCCAATGACATTTTAAAGGGCTTTGGAAAATGAGGTAAAGTATAACATTTTGCTTTCTTGTGTAACTTGCAGGCTGAGGGAGACACACTTGATGTGGTGGGATAACAGTGGGAAACAACAGCATGAAGGTAAGCTAAAAGAAAATTGGGGAAAGCTAAATTGGTAAGATCAATTGGTAAGTAAAAATACTTGGGGATTTTGAAAGTTCTAACTTCACTTTCTTGCATTTTCTTAGTGTGTGAAGTAATCCCACTGATCTATGCCTCACTTACTCACCAGCAAAGGGAGATTGTTTAATTCTCCTTTCTGTTATATTTATGTCTTGTCTATTCTAACCTTGCCAAAAAATACAGTTGTATGCATAGATCCCTTGATTCCTACCAAACAATCACCCTCTGCACTGGTCATCTCAGGGTTGCTAGCTAGTAAATTACCCTCTTGCTAAGTCTTTGGCTACATAGAGGTAGCCAAAGGTGAAGGTCCAAAGAGATGTAGATTTTCTCCCTGAACATAAACACTGTCAAATGATTATTCATGCTAGATTAGAAGTGTTTTGTACAGTACAGTAACTTCCAGTATATCATCTAATGTGCATCTCCTACTTTCAAGTTCTACTTCTGTATCCACTAGCATATGGTAGTACCAAAAAACATGGAGTCGAGTAGCTCTAAGAGGTCATTTTCACCCGAAAACAAAAGATCTATGGAAAATTTGTATTGTGTGATTTTCAGAAAATTGTTCAGGAGTGAATAATAGAATATTTTAATGTCCATAGTTGTTTACTTGTCTTCTAAGGCTGTTGATTTTAAATAGTCATGCTCTAGCATAAAACATTAATATCAATTATCATCAGCATTTTATTTCATACAATTATTTGTGTCCTTTTATTATTTCTTATACTCTTGTATTCATGGGAATAACTCTGCTGTGTTCAAGGCTGTGATTTGTATAAAAAAACCCAAAACCTGTAAAAAGGTTTGGAATATTTATAGGATTTAAAAATGGTCTTAATGTCCTCTCATTTGTGACTACAGCCAGAGCCAGTGGGTTTATCACCAGTGTAGTAGAAACATGCTGGAATATCAGGCTTCTATTTTCTCTACTCTGGGGAATTTGTACTAACATTTAATTAAATTTACACCCCATTTTATAGGGTTTAGAATTGGAACTGCACAGAGCAGAATAAAAACAGCCCCAAATCATCCAAAAGCACCAATAACAGCATTTAAGTAAAAGTAGAAAACTTGAGAAAAAAGAAAATTTCATGAGTAGGAAGAGGGAATTTTGGTCAGGTACAGGCTGTAAAAGAAGTAGGTGCTGAATCAAAACGGGAGGAGCAGGCAAAGGCCAAGGAAAACATGATGCATGTCAGTCAGTCAGAGACAAGATACTTGACAGGTCTGTGTGTTGCTGCTCCAGTTATTTTATTCCATATATGTCTCCTAGCAGGGTAATGTTGGACATTTTCTCTTTTATCTCTTTATCTTCCTCCTGATAAGACTTGTTGGGACCTCTTGCATCACTAGGAGAGGACTCCCGTTCTTGCAAATGCACAAACCCATATAATGACCATTTAGTCTTCAGTGGTCATTACAGAAAATAGTCTATAGGCCTTAACTGACCCACTCAGGAAAGCGTTTTATAAAAACTTCTAATAAACAATACAAACAAGGATTAAAAATTGCAGCCAAAAGGTATCACAGGAAATGGGAGGGGTGGTGGGTGAGGGGAAAGGAAATACATCAAGGTCGCTCCTGAGAAGTAGTTAGAAGCAACTGATATTTCTTAATATGCTCCAGAACATCTGGGTTGTGCTTTGGAGCTGAAAACAGTAGCTAAGGCCCTGACAGTTCTCTCTATCCTGTGAAAAAGAAAGTTGAAATTCTTTGCTACATTTTGGTAGTATTTGCATTTACTTACTACACTCTGCTAAAGTCAACAAGACCAATGATTTCTGACAAGTTCTCATTTCATTTATTTAAGATTTGGCAATTTTGAAGAAGGTTTGGGGGAGGGGTTGGGGTTTGTTTCCTTGTTCTTCTGTATTTTGACTTCATCTTCACTTATGTAAGTTTTCAGTTGCAGGAATTTTTGCCTTCTGGATAAAATATTCATTAAGAAAAATATTGCCTTTTGCTGGCAGCATTGCTTTCAGTAGTAGATGCTAGATTTTATATTCCTCAGATCTTCCAAGCTTCATTAATAGAATGGCATTTTTTTGTTTGCTAATAATGTCAGACTGTGAGTTTATTATGTAATTTTCCTTGGCTAAATGTCCCACTCCAACCCTAGCAAGTGAAAATGCAAAATTTATCAGGCTGCTTATACCTTGTAAAAGAAAACAAGGTCTTTAGGAGGGGAAAGTGGCAGGAGAGAAGATTATTTTCTTTCTTTCAGAAGACTTCCCATATAAAGGTGGAGGTCTTTGTAAGCAGCATAGTTATTCCAGCTTTTTGATATCCTTCCCAGCTTAGGTTTTACTATTTTTAAAAAAATAAACATTTTTATGTCACGTTTATAATCTAAGTATGCCAGAGGAGAAGAGTTTGTGATTTTACTTTCATTCAAAGCCAAGTTTTACCATGGTTGTATTAAATATTTTTTTTAAAAAAAATTAAATATTACTAATACAATTTTTGATATAATTTTTTTACGAGTCTTGTATGATAGTCTGCCACTTGAGAGAATTCAGAAGTCTAAAGTCTGAGTTTTTTAAAATATGAAATAGGCCCTTTTTTTCTAAAGGATTGAGCTATCTTTATGGTTGATGATTACATAAAGTCACAAGCACAGTCTCACCCACAAATAAAGAAGCTTTATATTAAGGTATATCTTCTGTATTCTGGTAATTTGGCCAGAGACAATGGCATTAGGTAGATTCAGAGTAAAGAAGTTCTTCTAATAAGATGTGAATTCTTCTTGGAGAAAAAAAAAAACAGCTAATGGAATTTTATCAGGGAAATTAAATAAGAGTATGACTAAGGAATCTTTGCAGGGTTTTGAAACCTTGCCATATTTTAGCACTTTTCTGGGCTGTCTCTATAGAGACCAGAGTCAAATGAGTAGCAGTTTAGAAGAACCTTTTTCTTCAGACGTGCTCCAAGGCACAAATATTGACAATATGGAAAAATTTGGACTGTGTTATTTTTTTTTTTCCATTCCTGAAGTTACTTCAGTTTTCTAGTCAATGTTGTTAATTTGGCAGCTTTGGTAAGTGCTAAATTTGCCATTAAGCGTAAATAGAAAATCAATGACTAACAGCAACAATATGATCTACTGTGACTAATGACTTCAGCTAATCTGCGAATATTGACGGTCTCAGGGCACTTACTGATGTCAGTGGGAATTGGTGGTGATGCTGGTATTGGAGCAAGGATTTTTGTTTCTTATTCTTCAGGCAAAAGTCACTCAACAGGATGGCAATTAGCAAAATGTTGTGTTCTTATGAAATATCAGTGGTATCTGAGAAACTATTTGGAAGCTTTTTGTTGCTAACTGCAGGAGGTGCACTAAGTTGGGCCCTCCTGTAAAGCTGCTTCTTTTGTGAAATGAAATATGTGCCTTGTGTTCTCAGAGAGAGCTTTTATGACAAATGGCAAAATAATAGCCCTTGTTAATTTGCACTGAGGTATATATATTGCTGTCTTGGTGGCATCATTGAAACAAAAGACTGTACTCTGGTCCAGATTTTGGGTACCAGTGCTCCAGCTTTGGCTTTTCTTTTTTAAAAAAGAATTCAGGAATACAAAACTGCTTTGAAAAATAAGAATAAAACTAAAAACAAATTCCATTCCTGATATTGTTCTTTATCTGTTTATATACTAATATATTAAAGTACTGTCCTTTATTTCCCAAGTCTCAAAACCTGTGATTCTCTTGTCAAGCACCTTAGCTGTTTCAGGTAAATGTTCAGTATGTGGATGCAACTTTTTTTCTGCTCCTGGCTTTCTTTCCCATTCAGGCTTGAGTGTTCATAATTCATAAACCTTGTATGGAGAACCAGCTGTGTCACTGTAACTTTGAGAGATAAAAAAAAGGGATGTCTTCAGTACCTGGAAGCCCTTTAGTCACTTCTCTAGGACATATGTCTAGCATAAGAAGCATATTTGCCCAGAAAACAGTATAGGAGTCCCGTGCATTTTGAGTCCTGGCCTTTGGATGGGTTGGAAGACCCTTCACCAAGCTGAATTAAACATTCTGCAAAAGCACCAAAAGCATGGCAAGGAATGTGTTCGCTGGGCAGGGCTGTGCGTGATGTGTGAAATTGCCCTGTGCACGTCGCGTAAGTGAGAGGAGCTCTTAGGCTCAAGGAAAGCCGGCTGGAATGCTCAGCATGGGATGTGCTGCACAGGCACAGAGTCTGAGCAGGACATTGCTTCCATAACATCAGCACAACCAGAGTCAGGCCTGCAATGGGTCAGCAATTTTCCTCTCAAGTTGTATTCTCATTTTGACATGAGAGCATTCGGCATGTAATATGAAAATTCTGGGGGAATAGTTGTTTTGATGCCAATTTGGTTATGAGTTTCTGCTTTTAAGCTTGACATATGAGGAAAAGGGAAATTGTGTGGGAGTCATGAGTAGTGATACATTTCTTCAAGCAAGGAGTTTCACCGTGCTGGAGGAGTATTTCTCCAGAGCAGGCTTCATCCCTGGCCAATTCACAGCATCAGGATAACAGTTCCTGTGAGTAAATCAATCGCGTTCCCTTTGACTGGGAGGAAGGAATAAGATGAGATGGAACTATGGAGGTTTCCACTAAAACCTTAGGAAGAAGTACAAGGAGAGTTTTGGCTTTTAAGCATAATGCCTTTCGTCTTCAGGTTGTCACTCCTTTTTTGTTGTAGGAGGTGAAGAAACTTGGGATATCACCAAATGTCACAGATACTGTGAATATAACTTTTTTTGTTTGTTTTTAATTTGACCTTAGAGGATCACCTTGGAATTTTCACCTTTCTCCTTTTTTTCGTAAATTACATTTACTATTTTGGGGTTACTCGACAAGAAGCTTGAAAATGTGACATAAGTGCTCCTCAAAGAAACAATTTTTAAATAAAGAAAATTGAAGTCACAAGTATTAGATGTCTTTCATAAAATCCTGAGATTGAGACTGTCTTAAAATAATGTCATTTTTACTTCACTAGTTGAGTTTTTTTCTATAAGTCATGTAGAATAGACACAAAAATTTATTGTAACTCATCTTTTTCTTTGATACATTTCTTTGATAGCTTCTTCAGCCTTTCCTTTGGACTCATTTTTTCCATGTAATTTCTTTACTAAAACATTTGCCTTGTCCCAGTTTCCCAACGGAGAAATAATGCAATTTTTTATCTTTTCTATTGATGTCTAAATACTACACTCCTAGGTATATGTAGGTATACGATACTGCACATAGTTTTTCTATACATATGTATATGTACACCCATGCATGCCCATGCAAGCCCATGGGTTATAGTTTACCCTGTGGTGTGGTGGTTATGGTGAAGGATCTTCATAAATTGGTAACTTATGATGTTGGAATAACTTCTTGTTTCCACAGACACCAAGTTCCTTACAGTGTACTTGGACAGAAGATATATTTCTATAACTATCCCCATCCTTTTGGTTTTGTGGGGTTTTTTTGTTTGTTTTTGGTTTTTTTCTTTTTGTTTTTAAGGATGTTCTTTCATTTTTGCAGAGAACTACTAAAAATTTCATCTACTGTGCCTCACTGAAAAAGTAATTTAGTATGGTCCTTTCCAATATCCTACAGAATCATTTTCCGATGGCAGAATACTTATAGAGTTTCCTGATGGCCTTTTTTAAACTCATTTTCTTTCCCTGTTTCTCTATGAGGCCCCTGTTTATCTTCCAAATTTCTCTGTGTCAGCAGTTGACTCAGATGCTGTGTGCTAGCTGGTGTAACAGCTCTTTGACCTGAACTAACCCTTTTCCAGCTATTCTTCACTTGCATCCTTGCTACTCTGGCTTCTCATCCAAGCAGTGATTATTCTTTACATTCCATGTAGTGAAATATGATGCAGTGCCAATGCGCTGTATTTTAAATGATTTACAGAGGAGCGTGGAAAGGAAACAGAAAACTGTGTGAGAGCTGAACTTTGAACTCAGTTTCTTGTCTAACTGTAGACTGACCAACCTTCCTTTCTTGATCAAAACTAAACCAATGAAGGCCTCTTCCTGCTTACTGTAAAGAATATATATGCTGTTTTCCATATATTTGCATTTTGAATCTAAAGCTCAAGGAAATGGAAGGGGGGAAAAAGCAGTGTTTTCAGGCACAAGAAAACACGTCAAAAAGCTGAAAAAGGATGTCAGCTGACTGGGGAACAGAGGCAGCACAGCTGGAGTTATTTTCTAAATTAACTAGTGTTAGGCATTGCAGAGACATTTTTTTCTGAAAGTGGTATTAAGTATTTTGCTTTTTCAGCATAGAGAGATTTCTTTTTCCATAATAAAGAGACTGCAGAGTATTGCTGTGTGTTACTTGGGGCTAAAACATTTGCATCAAGTCAATGAATGTTTTGTCATGGGCTTTGTGAGAGCTAAACAAATTGCTGATTCCATAGCCTAACGACTACAGCCCATTTCCACATCCCTCCCACTCTATTCCATACCCAAAAGCCTGGCTGCAAGTCGTAAAATGAATCTCCTTTGTTTATTCTTCCCTTGTCTCATTGTGGTATGTGCTGTCAAAACAGGTGCTATAAAAATGTACAAAGGATGGTCTCATTGGGATAGTCCTGCTCTGTTTTTCCTGATCGTTAGGATGATAGTGGAGGGCATTAAAGAATAGAGCTCCTTTCTCTGCCACAATAGCAGCCACACCCACAAAAGGATTTTGGCCTGATGGGATCCAAGGCCCTCAATTAGATACATAGGCTCCACGTACTGGTATATCTCCAGGTATAACTCCTAAAAATCACCAAAGCAGCTGATGTATTTTTATGAAAGTTGTGAGGCATCCCGAGGAAAATGTGTATTTTCATCACACTTGCTGGATCCACGGAGGAGTTCATCCACTGCTGGAGGTCATAAGCATGTACTGGAGCAGTTATGGTGCCTTTTGTTCCCTCAAAATAAGATTTTTGCCTGTAAAGAGGGAAGTTCTTGATATAAACTTTTCTTCCATTATGGAACTTTGAAATCAGTTGCCTCAGAGATAAGTGGCCTCATACCAATTAATTTGCTAGCTCTGTTAAAATAGACTAGATATAACTGTGTTTAAAATCTCTTCCTTTCAAAAAAGCAAAAAAGATTTTTTTGTATTCTGGAATGCTAGGAACTGATAGTCTAAGATAGGATACATAGTACTCCAGGTTTGGAGGTCATCACCCTGCTATGGGTGGAATGCCATTTTATTTGGTAGTTCCCTGCACTCACTTTCAAAGTCAAACAACTGCTTTATGTAAACTAAATCTGTATTTTCTGTAATCCCGATATTAACACAGCTACCAAATTTAGAAACAAATAGATTACAGGGGATCACTACCTCTTTTTAACTTCCTGAGTTCTGGACACCGCCCACAGTTCAAGTGATCTGGATCTGGAGACAAACCTCTCTTTTTATATTCCTGTGGTTTTTTTCAGGTTGCATTGCATTTTCTCTGCAAGATTTCTCATCATTTATAACTTCATGATAATGTTACATTGCACTTAGAAAATGCTAGTGGCCCTTGGGTATGGCTATCTGGAGCCATCTCCTGTTCAGACAGTAAAGAGACTGTGTTAATGACCATCCTTCTTAACTAACACTTGGCGGGTTTTATTGATTTGGAGTTGTTACATTCTAAGCTTACAGGTGGCATCCAAACCTTAGTGCATAGTCTTTTGTATATGAAATCTGTAACTCAGGTGAAATTGTATCCTGGTTAACAAACTTCATACAAGCTTTCTCTCCATAGATTAATATTGCAAATAAATACGGTTTTAAAACACAGAAAACCCATTTCTCTATTTTTCTGGTTTAAGAAAAGGAGCACTAAAAATCTAATTTAGACAAAAAATATTTTTTCAAGATACCATATTTTTCCATTAGTATTAAATTATGGTGATTGAAGTATTTAGTTAATCTGTGAACTAAAGTTTGCAACTGTTTTGTGTTCTTTATGGGGGAAAATGATTGGGTCTGATGCAGATACCTGAGGTGAACCTTGAATTCTTCGTATTTGTTAGCCAATAGAAAGTGTGCAGCACTTGATTAACAGACAAGGGCTGTTACTCAACAAATGATAAGATCTTTTTTATGCTTTTGATCAGAGTGAATGAATACTTCAGAAATCTGAGCTAAGGAAATTGTTATTAATATAAAGTGACAGATAGAAAAAGTATACATGTTGTCATGGGATTGTGATGTAGAAAATGAACTTAAGGTTCATAACTTTGTCATTGAGAATTAGAGAATTCCCTCTGTTCAGAATCCTGGATCTTCTGGGCTGTTTCTCAGCCAGCTAAGAAACATCTTGGAGTGCAAATCTTTTTTTGTTGCTTTTATTTCTTAGGTAGATAGTATAAACAATTCAGAAGCACAGAAAATGCACAAATCACGTATTTTCACAAAGGTGAGGGTAAAATTACTAGAAAGGAAATAGGATGTGCTCACATAAAAAGAAACCTTTGGACAGGTGACATATTTCCTATGATTACCGCCTGGGGTTCAGACACAAAGGCACAGCCACACAATTGTACTTTCTTTGTGTGATATATAAAGAAATCCTGAATTAATTTAAAAACTGACTTCAGCACTATTTTGGAGCTCCATTCCACCATACACCAACTCAGTCTCTAAGCACAGGGAGCGGCTTAAAGAATTGGAATATTTTGATGATGGATTTGAATTGCTTATGTTTAGCAAATAACAATACAGTGGGTGTAATGGCTATGCAAAATCTAAGTATGATGGATTCAAACCTCTTTCAATCATAAAAAATAAAGCAGAAATGTCACATCATCTCTAAAATACCATTTTTACTTGAGACTTGCTAGCAAACTTTACTCTTATACTGTGTATAGCTAGGGAAAACACAAATAACAATATGCAATAATTGTTCTGAATATATTATTTATGAACTGTGCTTATAAATGAACATTGAACTTGAATCAAGACAGCTGGAGTTCAGAATTTTAATTTAATAATTTTGCATGGTTTTGACTTTTATTCCTTAATTCAAATAACTTTCAGAGTCACATTTTCATCTCCCTCCTTGGCTGTGAGAGGTAATCACAACTCCACTAGCATTCACAGGGAGCATATATTTGACACCCAAAGGAAAAATTGCTGTTGAAGGACCAGCCACCTATGAACATCAGCAGTCTTCTACCAGCACTGTGTTAGTCTTAATGCCGTCTTATAGTTCCATTGCAATGCTTGACCAGTATTTGGAAAAGCTTGATGAGATTGTTGGGTTCAAGATGTTCTAAAAGTGGAAAGAAAATGCTGCACATGGAAGATTGTTTTGTTTGTTTTTCTTGAATGGACAGATATCTGCTAAAATTTTCATTTAAAAAGAAGTAATTTAGAGTATGAGACCATGGATGCAGAGTGTAAGATACCAAATAGTTTTTGTTCATAATTAAGTGAACATACGGCTGTGTTGGAAACCTGTAATCTCTGCACAGCATCTACTACTAGAAATAATATATGTACAAGATAAAAAAATTCACCAGTAATAATTGACAAAAAAATTGCAAGAATTTATGAGATCATGGGGAAAATTGCTTTAAAATTTTCTTGCTGTAAATAACATCAATTACATTCTTGTAAAGCATAGCATGTCTGTATCTCTACCACACTTCAAAAGGAGAGGTTAGTATGAGGGAAGCTGAAATTCAGAATGTCTGAATGAGTCAGTAGGGTGTCCTTGTGTATGAAAAAAGAGGTGCACCTAGGTGATAGATACAAATGGGGTTCATCAGGGCTCCACTCCTGAAACAAATGCCTGTCTGCCTCCCCAGCAGTGGCAAGAGCAAGTGCCTCTGGAGCCCCTTGTAGCATCTCTGTCAATACCACTGCTAGGATCTAAAATTATCCATGCAGGACCTCTATCTGGGAAATTGCTGTCATTTGGACTAGTTTAGGAATTCTTCTGCTGATGTCTGGGGACTGGTTCACTGGATGCCTGAAACAATAGATGCCAGTGGGATTGCATCCCAACACATCTGTAGAATCTAGGGAGGCCATATTAAAGCAGCCCAAGCCTTGGGCCTCACAGAGCAGCATCTGAATGTTTCACCCTGTTTCCCTGTCCTCTCTTTACATTGTGCAGTCTATTCTTGCTCTGCTTTTTAAAGGAAGTACTGACACTGATTTTAATTTTCTCCTTGATGTGATGCAAAATACATGGAACCTTCTAAGGAAAGTGTTCCCGGGTTGGAAGAAGATCTGTTCTGTTATTTTTGCGGGGCACTAGCTTTCTTGCAAGCAGAGACAAGGAGCAGTAATGATGGCACAGCATTTTTAGAAGCAAGATCCCATGTCTAGGTTAACTTCTGTTTGGGAGCTGTTGATGAAAGCATCCTAGGCTTCAAACTACCCTGCAAACCACTCTGCATTGAAAGTCTGCACTCGGTGTGGAGGAGAAACAGCAAAGAAATCAAAGAAATCAAAGGAAACAATGTTCAGTGTTTGCATAGCACCTTCACAGGGAGGTTAGAAGGGAGCACAGCAGACATTTTGACTGTCTCACAAAGCCACCCGTGCATCTGCTCAGTTCTATATTTGCTAGAAAATGAAATGCAGTTAAGGGACTACCAGCACTTTTCAGCTATTCCCTTTTGCTCGTAGGTTTATGTGTTGCTAATTTGGAAACAAAGCTACTATGCTTCAGATGGTGTAGTGGGTTTGATAAAGGAAGCAACGTGATAGATTAAAATACCCTCCTTTCAGGCATAGCCAACTGCCAAAGCACTTGTATTTAGGCTTAGTGGGTCATTTATCTTCGAACTCCACAGCTGACTCGGCACTGGGGTGGGTTGAGAAGTAAGCAGTTTTGACATTTAGCAGCCCAAGGCTTCTTTTCTCCTTGAGAGACTTGCATGTCAGCTCTGTTAGTTTTTCTCTGCTGCTACTCTTTTGAAGCAGATGGTTAAACTTCACCTCAGCTGGGTGGTTGAGACCCTTGCAGCATTTAGCATGGCTAACCAATTGAATTATGGCTGATTGTGCCTGTGGGTATCGAGTAGCATATGATTTATGATTATAGTGCTTTAAATATAGTCTGTGGAAGGTACCAGAGCATAGCACTGAGTATATCTCAAAAAATCCAGAGAAAAAACACTGACTCACAGAAACCCAAACACAGTAGTTCAGAAAAGAGTCTCTTACATTACAAACAGCTTCTTCATAAGTGTTTTGTCTATTGTAGATGTGCTCCTGTGTATACTTACTCTTCATTATGTCCTGAAATTATTTAAACATGCAATTTGCACAGAATGTAGCTTTTTTTGCTGTAATATGTGCCGTTTAGGAGAGGCAGATTTCAAAGCTGGAGTCTGTATAGATGCTGAAGTGATAAGCCCGAAATAGCAGAGTACATTCAGTGAGGTTATTGCATCGGCACCTCAGCAAGCACTGCTGTTCAGTTAGGCATAAAGCCTGAGGGCAAAGTAACGACCATTGTGGAATCAGCAGTTCTATTTTTAGACAGCTCTTTTCCAAACCTCATCCTTTTGCAACACAAAATTTGCTAAATTGGAAATAATACATCCCAAACAATCTGAATAACTAGAGATCATGACTATTCAGGCTGCAACTTAACAGCAATATATATGCATCTTTCCTAAAACAACATTCCTTAAAATGAAATGAAAATGTGTTTATTCATAATGAATGTCACCAGATAAAAGCCTAGCAAGGGATGTCTTATCTTCAGCTGTTTAGTAATGCTGCCTAATTATGTCCCTGCTGAAACTGGAAAATGTTGTAGAGAAAAGTGATTAGGAAAAGATGAGCATTTGCTGCAAGGTACTGTTGTGAATACAATAAAAAAAGCTTCCAGTCTCTCAATAAAAACTGTTTACTAATATACAAAATCTAATCCAAGGTGTACCTTGCAAATGACATTTTTAGATGCATGATCTACATTTCCTCTGCACTGGCAGAAGACAGATGAGGTCTGCAACTTTACAAGAATTTAGTGAATGTTTCACTGAAAATAACATAGAGGACAAGTGTAGCCATTTTTAGTTCACAAACCATCAGTGAATGTGTTGAAATATGTGTTCAGTTTTTCCGAACACTCTGATGAAATATGCTTGTTAGATAGTAAGCTGCTGGGGAGGGGAGCATGCTGTACGTGCTCACACAGCGTGTGATGGGCATTATCAGGACATAAAACTTTGTCTGCTAGCCAGTTCTTACTATATGCTGTTCATCAGGGTTCACTATTGGCACCACGGGTTTAATCACATATGTTATCTCCATATTGCCCTCATTTCCTTCTGGGATAGGTTTTGGGAACGCAGAGTTCTTTAACTGTATTTTCTTTAACTGAAGTCTGCTGTCAAATTAGATTTATTCATGAATGTTTGCTCAAATTAACATTTGTGAATAAGCTGCAACTAAATGAAAAGAAAACTGCAGATGTAATAAAAGCAAACTAAAGGAAATGTCCCCAGCATTTTTAGCAATACTTCCCTTTATTTCCTACATGTATTCTGCTTTAACAACATGCTCATACATATTTTGTTTTTCTGAGGGTAAAGAAAGCAGGCAAATGCACATACCTTGCTTAGCATGCTGTTCACATTATCTGAACATACATAGAGATATATAACATCTGGGGACACTTATATTTTTTTTTCTTGGAACGGAAAGCAAAATAAGGACTTTTGCACATGAGGTCTCAAAAGTTGCAAGGTACCACAAGCAGAGCAGAGGAGAGACTAGAAAGGTAGCCTTTCCTCCCAACTATCCCCCCAAAAACCTCTCTATCCACCTGACTCGACAAAAACTCCTTCCTGACCACAGCTTAGCACTCAGTTTAACCCTTAGTGTGTGAAGAATGTGCTCCACCAGGCAACCCATTTTTTGCTACTTGAAGAGGCATAGGTGCCTTCGGGGAAAACCTCATCTTTAGTTGTGTTCTGCCACCAATGCTTTGCAGCAGTAGCTGGCCTGAGATGCATATGTGGACCTGGAGTCCTCAAAAGGGTGATGAAATTTCAGACTTTGGGTTTGATTTTCCAGGAATTTTAGAGAAAACTCAGATAAAAATATTCCCAGAGAATGTGCTGCACTACGACACCTTTCTAGTTGTGCTGAAGCTTATATCACATTGTATAAACAAAACTCAGCTATTTATAGTGATCAAAGAAACACTTCTTGTGGTTGCATCTAACCAAATGTTTTCTTTGAAAGGCAAACAGTTTGCCTGTTAGAGGACATGAGCAGAGTCTGTTTAAATGAAGCAGAACATACTTGCTCGTATTTCTAGAGTGCTAAACAGCCCTTCCTGGGAAGTGTGAAGTGCCACTTGAGAACTGAGATATTGAACTGTTCTTATTATTCCTCCAAGTTGTTGGTTTCAGAACAATGATATTTCAAATTCTA
This sequence comes from Daphoenositta chrysoptera, assembly GCA_013397915.1. NCBI lineage: Eukaryota > Metazoa > Chordata > Aves > Passeriformes > Daphoenositta > Daphoenositta chrysoptera. The sequence continues at coordinate 1,371,591 of VZRO01007940.1, read as the reverse complement.
TTTCAGAACAATGCTATTTCAAATGCTATTGCATTTGTAAGGGATAATTTTAAAAATGGAAAGTTATGCGGCATCCCCACATCAGTATTTTGGAGAAGCTAAACAGCATTTGAACTTGAAATTTGTCTGAATTTTCACCAGTTAGGGACATACAAGACTTCAGACATACTTTTGTAACATCCTTCAGTGACACATCTTACAACACAAACACAGAATATTCTGAATTTAAAGAAGGATCTTAAAGAGCTAGAATTATGCAAGTGACAGGTCACAAATATTATGGGCCTCTGGAGGACAGAGAATTTGTTATGTTGTGCCACTGTACTCTTCATCAAAGATGAGATAGCACTATGATAATATTATAAAGCTTTTTTTTTATTACCAGTATGATGAATTATACAGATACACACATAAGGTTCATTGAGCCATGGAATTTTTTTGGTTCCTTCCATTTTATCAAGTCGTGATCAGGTTCAAAGAATAAACAGCACCACAGTCAAATAATTTTTTCATTTCCTCCAGCAAGTTAAATTTTTATTGCCACTTGTTGGCATTTCTGGTTTGGGTTTTTTCCCTTTTTACTTAATTCAGCAAAGCTGGATCTAGTGCAAGCTTCCACAGTTTCATGGTTCAACCCCAGCTGGCAACTAGGCCCCCACAGCTAATTACTGACCCTCCCTGGCCCACTGTGGGATGCGGGAGAGAAGGAAAAAAATAAGAAAATTCAAAACTGGCCAGAACTTGAATCTGCATTATCCTTGGGAATGAAGAAGGAGGGGGGATGTCCTGCTATGACCTGCTGCTCTTAACCCCTTGTAAATCAAAATTTGACCCATTCCAGCCCTCTTTCACTGAGTGTGGTTTTGGCAGTGGGAGTAGACCTGTCAACTCCATGGAGAACAAAGTAGGGTGGCTGTGAAACTTACAGATATTCAGAAAGGATAATGGACAATGGTTGACACCTCATCTAGTGTCAGATGAGAATCCACAGGAAAAAAACCAACACCCAAACTCCTTTTTCATTTCAGCAGGAAGAGAAGTATGTCTTGAGCTAATTAGGAAAATTATTCTTATAAGCAGAATTTGACCACTGAAACTTAAACAAGACTAATTTTATATTAATCAGACTCATTAAAAAATGACTCCTCTAACTGTTCTTTCCCACACCAGTACAGTGTACAAGAAAGAAATAACACTTTTATTAATTGCAAGGAAATCTGCAATCAGGCAATGCATTATGTAATAGTCACAATGTTGAGCACTAAAGAACATAATATCTTACGGCTTCTATAAATCACCTAGACACTTGCAGTTTGGGTTTTTTTCCTTCAGCTCCTAAAATACCTTTGAAACTTTTGGTTAAACTGTTTGTGTTCTGTACCTATCTTTTTTTTTTTTTTTTTTTTTTTTTTTTTTTTTTTTTTTTTTTTTTTTTTTTTTTGGTTAGTTTCTTCTAGCACATTTTCTCTTTCTATATTTTAGTGATACAGCTGCATGCTGTTTGCCGCTCCTGCCCAGATGCTTGGTTTGACAAAACAGATTGGATTTAGTGCAAGTTATAGGGCTTGTCTGGACTCTGTAAAGTCTTGCAGAGTATACTCTGACCAAAGTGTCCCTTTTAGTGAGAGAACTGAGTAACAGAATTGTTTGGTTGTTAATTGAAACTCACATTTCTCATTTAAAGAATGTGAACAAATAGATAGGAACATCCTCAAGAAGTGCATCAGTTATGCTAGTGAATGTACAAATCTTGTCCCTTTAAAGCATTTTGTAGTTTGAATCTGACTAGTATCTAAGTAATGCCAGACACAGACTGAAAATAAAAATGTAATGAAGACATTTTATTCTTGATACCTAAAAAGAAAACAACTGGATTATTCAGACATGAAGCTTATCTGGGACACAGCATTGTTCACTGCAGGAATCTAGAGATGGTCTCCTCCTCAGTCTCAAGGGAAAGACAGATTTATGTTTGGCCACAGTAGTTCTCTCTTGAAGCACTTGACTCTCTTATTTAGATACAAATTACAGGAAAACAAGTCAAGAGGAACTGTGAGACCTTGTCTTCATGAGCCTGTTGTTTTCCCGCATAGAAACTTGCCAATTTTTCAGAGACACAACAGCATCAGCTCAAGAATCCATTTTGGTAATTAGCTATTCAAACCACGAAAAAGTTTTTTAGTGTCTAGACTAAATATTCCTTGCTGCTTGAATCCAGTGCTTATTTATTTCATTTGCAGCTTATTCCTCTTCTTTTTATGGCTGCTTTTTATTCTATTGATAACTGTTACCTTGCTAATAGAGCTGTGGCAGACAGGGGAGGAACTGTGAGGTATTCTCCACACAGAAGCAGACAGATGACTAAGGAAGAAAAGACAAGCAGAATACAAGAGGGAGCTCTTGGGATGCTTGTATCTGGTTTACATCTTCAAACCTTTTCTACATACAAGTGGCATGGGCCAGTACCTGACAGCTGCCCTGGGCTGGCAGCAAGGTTATCTGGAGGGTGTGGACAGGAGCAGGCAGATTAAATTTAGTAACTGCTTGAAGGCATCAAGCTTCTTCTCTCTCCTTGACTTTGCTGCAAGTGAACAAGCAACATAAACAGGATTAGGGTTAGGTCTAGATATAGGGTTTGCCTAGGAATGCCAAGGAACATAAACTGCAGTTACTGCTGGATTCCCGTAAGTTTTCTTCCTGACTATTACCTCTGGTTCTGCAAGGGGAAAGGCAAACCTGACATGATTTATTTAAAAAAACTAAGATCTCTCAATTAGGGACTCAGTAATGCTGAACAGAGGGAGGGCTGAGCTGTAGAGCAGGTAGGTTTGCTAAACTGTCTTAAAGGTCCTAAAACTTGATGGATTTGATTTATTTCTCTAGAATTAAATCAAATCCATCAACTATAATCCTAGATTAAGGTATAAAATTTCAGGGTAACACTAGGGAAGTAAAGTATATGTAGCATTCACTTTTAGGATATGAAAGGTCTGAGCAGCTCCTGCTATTTTAGGATCTAGACACATTAATCAACCTAGGTTTATGGCTAATTGCTTTAGGATCCAGCTTAATATTATTTCTGGATATTTCCAGGGTATTTTCACTGGATTCTAACATGTATACAAGATTAGGTCTCTAATGGTGGTGTGATTGCAAGGGTTAGAATTTGGTTAAGATTCTGAAATGTAGAGAGTTCTGAGCTGCAGTTAATTCTGGGTTTAGAAATGTTCACTAGCTTAACCTTTCAAAATTGTACACGAAAGGAAGTAATATGGTAAGTGACTTTCCATCACTTCCATTATATCGCACCTGAGTTAAATCTGGAGTTTGGGAAAAGAGATTACGATCCATTTTCATACTGTGTTTAAAAAACATGCCAGACTTAAATTTAGGACAGTATTATTTGGACTTAGGAGATTTCATGTTTGTTTATATTTTTGTAGGGTTTTGGTTTGGTCTGGTTCGGTTTTGTTTGCCTTTGGTTTTTTGAGCTACCCTTCAGTCTGTGGCATGAGGTAGGATTGGATATAAGAAAAAGTGAGCTGCTGTCATTTTGGAACCACTGCTGTTGAGGAAGTACGTGGATAGTCCATATAAATTATTTCAGGTAGGACTCAGTACGAAATTAAAATGCCTAATTTATACATTTAAGTGTATGTAACTGCTTGTGAGTAAGATGCCTAAAATACTTTTGTAGTCAGTAGAGATCCAGTTAATAAGTGATTCATCTGAGACTTAATTCAGAGTGAATAGTCAAAGAAGTTATTACAATGCTCAGGAACAAGTGACTGCTTGGTTCATTTAGGTTTAGGATTTGATTTGGGTATGTCTAGGGATGGGATACAGCCATGCAGTAACTCGTATAATTTCAGCTTTTTCCCTGAGTTCAGAACTGAGCTACTGCTTTAGTTGATCATGACAGTTTTTTCCTTGCACTTTGTAAAGCCTCTAACCTATAACTCAATATTAAGATAAAATTCAGTGTGTTGATCAGGCAACTAGTGCAAATAGTACTAGAACTAGGTTAGCAATATTTTCAAATCACGGGCTGATTACTGTTCAGCTTAGTATAGCAACCAACAATTCTAATAGCAATAATAGTAGTAGTAATAATAATAATGCCTTATTCTCTTTAATTTTAGCATTAGTGTTTTATCAAGGAGCCTCTCTCTTTTCTTCCTTCTTCACTCCACTTAGACAACTTGATAAACAAAGATGTAGAATTTTAATGGCACCCATCTTGTCTAATTATTCCAGTCAAACCACGCTTTCTGGCAAGTCATTCATAGGATAGGTATCTGACTGGTTTCATACCTCTGCATAAGGGGAAGACATAATAACCTGAAAATGGTTTTGTAACAAACTTCACAGAATGAGTTACTCATACATTAATGACTCAGTCTTCACATTTAACATTATTACTTGTGAAAGAATGAATGCTTCTGGACAGGTTTTTTAATCTCTCAGGAATCGATGTCTGGGCTACATTATAATCTCACCCTGAGTTTTATGAAATTGCTGTTGTGTTCATAAGACTGCAGCTCAGAACTCACTTTACCATAAAATTTTAAAAATTGCCAACCTTGTAATTATGGACCTTTGAGGACAGAAACAAAACAAAAGGTAACATTTACACATAACCTCACGGTATCACTGAAAAGTGTAGTTCTAAAAGCTTTTATTTTAGGTTCAACTAACCTAACTAACTAACCCTGTAAATTATGCCTCAAGGAAAGGACATTTGCAAACTCTTTAAGACAGAATAACATAATTGTAAATACAATAATACGTAGTAAGAGAGTACTCTTTCTGAAAACCTTAATACCTGTTAATGAAGAGCCTGTTGCATGATTTTTAGCTAGGTAGAATTAGAATAACATTACCTTGCCCTCATATTGAGAGGATTGCAATCATGAAAGCATTATCAGTTCATCATTTGTCAGTGTAAAGCACCATACCCTTCCCTGAGCTTTGTTTGGGAAGATGTTTGTGTGCTATGACACTGCTTTCAGTGTCACAGCTAAGGCCCAGCTGGTTTTAAACATGCAACCCTACATTTAAATATGCAGTCAACATTGAGACTCCCTTTCATAGATTAGTCTTTCCACCTGTATAGTGGCTACCATATACTATATACTATATAGGCTACTTAGGTGAGCTTTTGTACAAAGTAGAAATTTATGTCCTCATAACAAAGCATCAGCATTCTTCAGTTTGAAATACTGGTTATGGAATTACGATCAAAACACAGATCACTAGAAGGGTAATGTGACAATCATGTCCAACATAATGTTTTGGCCCTGGGCCACTGTCGCAGATACCTCCTGCACTGGATGTCAGTAGGATGAGAGGTAGGAAGAGCAGAGTTCAGGATGAAGGTGAGGAGGTGCTCTCTCTGTGGGTAGGAGCTGCTGTGACCCTCATTTCTCAGCAGCTCCCCACGGCACAGGAGCACGGGTGGGTAAGGCACTCCGACAGCAGCACCACGCCTTTGGTCAGCAGCACAAAAATAGTTTCAGGAACACTGAAGCTAGCACCAAAGGTCTGGTTTCCAGTCTTCACACTTCAAACCATTATCTCTGCCTAGAAAAGCTGCAATGTTGTGAAAATACACGCATGTGGTAAATTTCTGCGTGCATCAAGACTTCCCAAATCTATAGAGAGGCCAACTCTGAGACAATAGTTTGAACTATCTGGGGAGAGCACGCTAGCCTGAAAAGAAATCATCATCAATCCCAACCTAAATCAACCTTGAAATATTAATTGCTCTAAATTGCATCAAAACATGATGTGGGCACTGCAGTCCCCTACCATGAAAATGGGAATGCAAGACAAATTTAAGACAACATTGATACAAAAGACTATGTGACTAAACCAAAGCTTTTAAAACCAGCTGTATTTAATTCTATCTAACAGTAAACAGCAAAACTGCTTGCTTGCTGTATTTCTCTTAATAAGCATATCCTTTAATGTCAATTTTTCTTCTATTGTTAGCTCATATATTAAATAAGGATTAGGAAGAAAACTATGATGTCTCATAGCACTACTGACTGCATGCTCTTCTCTAATTCATCTATTCATACCCACATACAAAAGAGAGCAAAACAACAGAAAAGCAGGTATTAACAAGACCAAAAAAAAGTACTCAATTGGTATCTCTTCAAATATTTGCAAAGAGCATTCACATGCATGGTAATTTTATGACTCTCCTTAAAAGAAAGTGAATTTTATTTTTACACAAGTCAAAGACATTCTTTGAAACTCTTGAAACACTGCCTTTGAACTCAGATCTAGAGAAAGTAACCTGTGAATTTCTGTAGGCCTCTTGGTCCTAGGAGACCTGCTCTCTAATCTTTTATTTCTGAACTTACCTTGTGTAGAAATCATGATTCATACTCATTGTTTTATTTTGGAAGTTGCATGTACAGGAAGCAGGATTTTGCAAGTTTAAATACTGAAATAGAACTTAAAGAAGAGAGCGAAAAAGTGTACCCAAACTTGTGACGTGCGTGTTCAAAGTGATTGGCCATTAAGTTTGCTGATATTTTGACATAAATAAGTGAATTTTTATGGAACTCTTTGCTGTAAGTGCACACAATTTTTGGAGCAGAACCCAGTTCCAGTTGCTCTTAGAAATTTACATCCACTGCTTTCAGACATTTTATATATATTTCCCTCTTTTTCTGAGGCAGGTCCATAGACTTCTTGTATTACAGGAAGAAATAACCTCTCTTACTTCCCTTGCAGAATCATAACAAAAATTTCTAGGTAAGGCTTGTTTTGACATATAGAAAGAGCTCTTTGTTATATATTCATCATTAATCATCTTCTCTCCTTGTGTGAAATTTCTTGCTAAGTTCAAAGCAAGTATATATTCAAAATACGTCTGTTGCACTGACTTAGTTTTTCTGTCTTCTGCAGCAAAGTGTAAGTTTGTGAGACAGGTATCTTGCATTTTAACAATTTTATCATTTCTTTTTCCTTAGATTTATAGACTTCTGTCACTCTTCTGATACAGCTAGCAAATTGAAGAACTCGTGTTGTTCCTATTCTTAAAAAAAATAAGCTAAGCCACTCATGAAAGCTGTGAGGTAAAAATACACTTAAATTCAAATACAGGCATCACAGGTACAACTAGTGAAACTGATAAAACCCCAAACCCAGAAGTATCCAAGGACTTCATCAGAATTTCATGTAGCATTCTTGCCTTCCTTTTTCTTTTTTTTTCTATTTTCCTGGCATTATGGATAAAATAACTGACAGTGATAGTGTTCCTGTCAGAGCTGTAACCAGTCTGCAAATCTTTATAGTTATGCCAAGCTCATTGTGATGAAATGTAAAACAAATCTCAGCAATACTTCTCACAACGGGGAAACATATCTCACCCAAGCTTTTAGGCAAATATTCTTTCAGTCTTTTCTGAATCTTCATTGCTTAAAAGCCTGTGCCATTTTGGATTCTGCTCTGTAATGTTTCAACTTGTTTTAAAGAGTTTATAATTGAGTTTGGCATTGGGTGAAAATTTGCTTACATCTTTGGAAGTGTAAAACAAAAGTAACCAACCCTTTTTTTCCCAGTTTTCACTGAACTTAGTTGAAAAATGCTATTATTTGCTTAAATGGAAATGGTAATGCAAAATTTAAAAAGATAATCCAAACAACATAAGCATAAAACTACCATGTTAAAATTCTACTTTGAGGTTAATTGTTAGCTACTCTACTACCATAGAAATTAATGTAGAAGCCTTAAATACAAAGACAGCTGTCTTTCTACCTTATATAGTTTAGTATTCAAGTAAATTCTGTTGGCCAGAATCAATTATTGCAGGAGCCATTTTAGATGACAATACACAGAAAATTTGAATTGTATGGCACACATTCAGGAAGTCAGCATTTATTTCTGTGTTGGTCCCTGAACATCATGCCACAAACAGATTGTTTAAAATTTAGAATATCTTCCTTTGTCTCCTCTCCTTTTCTCCTTTCATATCCTCCCCATCACTCAGCACAGTTATACATTTACCTGTTCTATGCCTCTCTCGAAAGAACTTCTTTTTTATCATGCTTCCCACTTGACTCTTTTTCTAGACTTAAATTTGAAATTTGCAAAGTCCCCCTCAATGTGGCTGAATTAAGCATTTATGAGAAAAATTAAATACAAATGGGAAAAGTACTTTCAAATTTTTCAAGGTCCAATGCTGGCTTGCATTGCTTCAGAAGTGTTTCTTCTGAACAGCTGAACAGGGATTCTTGTGGAACTGCACATTTACTTTTTATCTGTGACATAAATTTTATAACTTATATTCTTTTCTTTTTCAACTTCTGATCCCCTATGTTTTTCTGTCACTTCTCTGAGAAACTAGCCATATATCTCAGTAACTAGTAGTATTACAATCACACAATCTGATTAACATTAAAACCCATTGTTTGTCCTAAGCTCCTAAAGCAAAAGGGCTTGGGGGCAGTAATAGAGGTGTTGGTAGAAATTTTTCCATCCTTTTATGTATGTAGATAACCAAATCGCACTGGAGTTCATTAGCGAACCATTAATGTAAATGTTTATGCAATATAACAGAAGAAAAACCTGCTTCTTATTGAACAGGAAGACTAACAACATCCTAGAGAGGACAGCCAAGTATGCAACTATCTACCACCCCAATATGTGCATTTCTGAAGAAAATAAAAGCACAAAATTGCTGTCTACGTGCAATGCTGAAGGCCTGGGTTACTCCCAAACCCTTGCTTAGCAGAAGGGCCTCCTCTGGAGGCTCCCATCTCTTGGCTGCAGACAGAAATCTGGCTGCCTCCAACATTCTGCTGGTCTCAAGTGAAAGCATTGAAGGAAACTGCACACTTTGGTGTACAGATCCAGGCAGATCTCACAGGATGAAGGTATTAGATGCCCAGAGGAAAAATGAGCATGTCTACACGGCATTGTAAACTGAGCAGAAGTTTTTGGCAGTTGTCTAACAACAGTAGCAGCCATACTGAAAAGCTCCACAGTGAGAGGATGTTAACTCTAGAGTATAATTTAATGCAGAAGTTCAGCAATTTTCCAGAAGCCTTCCAAAAATCAGGAGCTGGATGGGATAGTTGTTTCATTATTAGAAGAGAGACACATTTATTTCAAAGATGAATTTTTGGTGTAAGCAAGAATGAAATCTGGGCAAAGCTGAGGGCTACTTTGCTTTAATGGTGCAAAGCACTGAGAAATCAAATATTTTCAACAGGAGTCTGAAAAAAAAGTGTTCCTCATAAGTCAAAAATAACCAATGACATGATATGGTAGTTAGATAATGAGGAATCTGGAGTGAGGGAATGAAGTTTCCTGCAATCTACGTGTCTGATTCTACCGTAGGTCTGAAAGATACAATATAAGATGCCATATAAGCTATTCAAGCCAAAATGAAATTTATTATTCTCTCTAAAGGTCTGCTTTTCCACTAGTGCTCCTCTCCATAGCTTTTCGTTCTGATGAAAAGGGATTGTCAAATTTTTGATGACATAGGACAGCAGATGTTAACTGAATAACATTTCATATTTACTGTGCATAGGAAGTACGCATTTACCGGAAATTCAGAGCAACTGTTTTTAAGATTTCTGTCCAAAACTCAAGACATTATGATGACACTTGTTCTTTTTTGTTTCAGGATTTTTTTTCCCTAGTAAAGGCTGTGGACTGGGTTTTCATTCTGCTTTAAGGGTGGGCAAGAAATTAGGCAATTTTTGTCTTAAAGTTATTCACTGCTTTCCTTAGAAGAAGCCAAAACAATCAGGCTCTTTTGAACTGCTTGTCATATTGATTCAATTATCACTTCCTGGGCCATGCTGTGGGCTGAAAAATGAATTATACAGTTTTGGTTTTCACACGCTTGCTGGTTGAATGTTTTCAGTGGTTTTAGTACAGTGATGAACAAGTCCCTAAGTAAATCAGTGTTGTTCTAGCTCTCCTAGGAATGTTCTCCTGCACAGAACGATTGCAGTATGTTGTGCAAAAGCTTTGTCCTTTCTTATGCCATCTGGGGATTCCCAAATGCTGACTAAACTGGCAGCTGCCTACGTACAGCAGATGTAAAATCTTTCGATACCAGTCCAGGAGGAAAACAGAATTTACTGGAACCAAGAATTCCATGGCTTTTATTTGTTTATTCTTACAAATATGGGACCATCCTACTGGATGGTTCAGCTCAGGTCTTGGCTTCAGAAAACAAACCAAACTTCCTAAGTTATATTCAGGCCATGTTTGTACTTCAGATATTTTGATTTGCTGTTTTTCTATTGCTTAGGTCAGATTATCTGACCACTTTCAGACAAAATAGCCAATTTGGGTCGCTCCTGTTGGTATGAAGATTAGCCCAGATAAGTTGTTTGTCTTCTTTCCTTTGACTGGGCACAACTGTCTATATTCTATTTATAGCTGATCAAGATGAGAAGCAGAAAGGAGCTCTAATTCACAATGTTTGGGTCTTAAGAAATTGCTCTAAATTAGAGCAGCCCTGAGGCTGCCCTAGGTTATGTACAGGCAAGCTTTAAGCAGCAAACTAAAATACCTGCAGCACATACAGTTCACTTTCAGTGATAATTAATATCTTCTGCACCAACTGGGTGTAGGCTGAGGAGAGAATCTGTCTCACTGTACTGTAAATTATAGGAGACAACCATGGAACAAATTCTGCTCAGTAGCCACAGCACTTCAAGCCCTTTACCTTTTCTGTCTTTAATCCCTGACTTTCACATTGAATTCCTGCAAAGTCAGTGGGTTGGATTTCCTCACTCTGACAGATCTGATTTTGCAGTCAAATGCTTTACCTTCTTTTGTTACTTTTAAAAATGAAAGAATCAATTGCTTTCCATTTGTGCTCAGTTATCAACTTCTAAATAGCCCACCACACTATATTAATCTGCAGATGAATTGACATCTGGGTCAAGTGTCAATAAGATATAGAATTAGCAGATGAAAACTCTGGTAGTAACCATGCTGACATACCTCTGACCAGTTTGTTCCCCTGATCCTTCCCTATCTTTTAATACACTTGATGAACTTATTATGCAATTTTTCCATATTTTAGCTTACTCTTTTTTCCCTTCTCCTCATCTCTTTTTTATATTTTACAGCCAGAACATCTGTTTACATAATTCCTGTCTTTTTAGATTGTCTTTTGTGGCTTGAGTGTAATGGCAAACAGGAAAGAGGAAAATTTCCAAATCCTGAAACTTACATGGCTGTGCACTGTATTTAGAAAAGACTGACACTTGCAGTTTAGGCTAACTGAACCTTTATAAATGTTATGTGAATATTTTACAACTGTAGCCTTAAATTTCCACTTTGAAATATTCATTGCAATGGATTACTCTGCTCCATGTGAAATTCTCTAGAGTAGCCCTTCATGTTTTCAAGTTGTATTTGAATTATTCTACTTTTATTTCCCCATAGTAACAGTTTCTAGATATTCAATAACCTTATGATGAAATTGTTATAGGAACATTACATAAATTTATACCCTTGATGACTTAAAATCATTGGGATTATTAGAATGAAAAGGAAGGCCATATGAGAAAACTGGAAAGAATAGCTGATACAGATAAGGATTTTCTATATAATTTAATCTTATCCAGAGATTTCTTTAACGGTTGACATATTTAAAAGACTAAGCCATTCATCATTACATTTTTTTTTCTTTTTTGTCCAGTGATATACATTATATATATTATATATGTCTATATTTATAAAAGTGGTAATAGGGCCAGTAAAAGCAGACTTCTAAAATATTTGTCTGTATAGTTCCCTCCTTGCCTGTCTCATGACTTTCTGAGCTGAAAGACCAACGAGCCTTGATCTTCCTGCCATGTGCACATGTTAACAATCATTGAACACCAACTAAAACTTCTGAAATCAGAAAATCTGGCTTCTTAAATGTGACGATTCTGAGGGACTTTAAGAAATTTTTCAAATGTTTCATTTTTCAATGTTTCCATTTTTGTCGCTTCTTTGTAAATGTGATGATAAATGAATCCAATTTCAGAAAAAATTACCAGAACAGGGACTTCTAAAAGAGAATTACAAAATATTTTAAAAACAGAAGTTTATCCTTTGTTACTGTAAATATTCATGACTGACTAAGATTAATGTACTCATCCAGGAAAGGGGCAGAATCATGTTAGGTGATCTATTTGCTGAATCATCTCAGATGCGACTCTTTCATGGGGAATATTTGTAAAATTATATAAAATACTGACTTTGGTCTGTTTAAACTAATGAATGAATCATTTATAATTCAGTTTGAGGAACTCAAGCTTGAGTTTTTCGGTTTTATTACTAAGATTTGCTTCCTGAATGGCAGAACTTTCCTCAGGGGAAAAGAAAAAAACAAAAATAAACCAAACAACAAGACAGACCAGGAACCTTTGTGTTGATAAGCAAGAATCTGCAACAGGAAGCATTTCCTTACTCATATTCTCATGAATGCATATTGAAAGCCATCCTAAAATCACAGGGCAATACAAGTCAGGAAGAGACTTCAAGAAGTCTTTTATCCAAACTCCTGCTCAGAGCTGGACCAGCTCAGCGATCAGACCATGTTGTCCCAGCTCTCTGTCCAGCCTGATACTGAAAACTTCTAGGGGTATAGACACTACAAACTTTCTAGGCACTCTGTTCCACTGTTCGACTGCTTTCATGACCAATCTTTTTTTGTCAGTGTTATATCCAGTCTGAGGAGCTCTCTGAAGCCTCTCCTCTTGTGCCATCACCTCCCAGCCTCCCGCTATGCCCAGCTGTACATACAGCTGTGAAGAGCCTGGCTTATCTTCTCAGTAGCTTCCCCCCAGGCCCAAGTGGGGCTTTCCAGGAACCATCTCTTCTCCAAGCTGGACAAGGCCAGTTCTCTCAGCCTCTCCTCACAAGGCAAAATGCTGCAGCCTGCAAACATCTTGGTGGCCCTCCACTGACCTCATTCCAATTTAACAGCATCTTTCTTGCTGTGAGGGTACCAGCACTTGATGCAATCTCTAGATCTAATGATTTGTGCTCTAATGAGTGCTAAGTAAAGGGGAATATTTACTTCCCTCCATTCACAGACTCTGCTCCTATTTATACACTCCCAAATACTGCTGACCTTCTTTGCTGCCAAGGAAGCACTTCTGTCTCATGTTCCCAGACTTCCAATATCTCCATAATTACTCTGCAGCCTGGAAGTCCCCAGCCACTGCTCTTCCTTCATCCACAAATCAAGCCATACCTACTCAAAGCTGTACATTTTACTTCAGTTTTTTGATATGCTTTAATAAAGACCAGAGCAGAAGCAAGCTTATACACTTAAATTAGAAATAAATCACTTAAAATACTGTGTGTTGCGATTAATAGAAATGCAGGTCTCTATGTGGTGTAAATTAAAACTTACGGCAGCTAAGCATGAGTTCAAAACATTTAGCATTCCATTGTTAGCCATAGACATTAATGGGATTTTGGTTGCATCTTCATCTCTTTCTCTATGTATCAGTTTTAATTAGATACACACAGGTTTAACATAACTGAACGTTTGGTTCTTTAGCTCTCAATGAATTAGACCTTGTGTTATATTAATCTCTGCTGTAACTGATTCCAGGTAAACATCACAAAGTGGTGTGACGTCGTAGACAATAATGCAGTTTTATTAACTTTGAATTTGGTGCATGTTTTCCCCTCACTTCTTTTTACTGTTAGGTATAATTCCTTGTCAATATTTTTATGTGTGCTACATAGAAAAGACTTACTATGCACCACCTGTCAAGAGTCAAGCTATATCATACAACTCCATCTGGAGTTCTAAATTGGCTCAGATGAAGCTATTACATATACAAGACTGCATGAAAATATATGTCACAGTTTTGCATTGTGACCTTTGGAGAGATGATACCAGAAATGCTTTCTGAAGTGTGCTCTGCTGTTGTTCAGGATTGATGCATTTAAATATGATTTTATTAGATAGTATTTTATTCTGATACTTACTCTCCTGTTCAGACTTTTTCATTCTTCTGTAAATTATGCTACCCGGAATTCTCCTGCTAGAGACTACAACATCTTTCTTTTCTCCCACCTGCTTAAAATTAGAAGCCTTCTATTTTATTTTTCTTCCCCAAAATGTAAAATCCTATAGTTTGCAGCTTTGTTGACAGATTTACTGAGCTGGAGGATGTCCTTGGCAATTGAAGTAATGCTGCAAGTTTTTCATTTTAACAATTATTTTGTAGTTTAGGAAAGTATAGCACAGCTCATACAGTACACCCAGTATCCTTCTCCCAGGGTTCTATTGATTCTTTTGTGATACCAAACAAAATAAAAATGAAGGGGGATGTTGATTGCTCTAGGCTGAAGATTTTTTTATTAATCTTTGTACGGAGAAAATTCTTGAGGTTTTTTCCTTCTTTTATATGTTCCTCCTTATCTTTGGGAGATTGTGCTACTAGCAAGTACTCCTTCCCCACATTTTGCACTTGATTAGGACTTCTCAAGACAGGAACTTTAAAAACTGAGGTTAGCATGTTGCATAAAATGGTCATTATGGCCTTGTACACACCATGTGCACAATCTTCCTAGCCTGGACACATTTGAGGGAGAGGAACTGAGGCAAGTGCCTCCAACCAACATGTTATTTTCTCTTCCTCAGGAACAAAATGTGTTGGCTTTATCATTCAAAATCCATCATTTTGCAAGCCTGTTGTGATGGCTGAAATTGCCCAGCTGAATTGCTGTTGCAGGATATGAAGAAAGAAAGTTCAAATATTTTCTTAAGGATTGGACTTTAGCTCTAAACCTAATGTTTAGGAGCTGACGTGACAATTAGAGCTATTTCTTCTGTAGAGACAATTATTAATTTTCAGTGTTACTTGTGTCCATAATAGTTGCCTGTTGTTTTGATCATCATTTATTGCCATCTCACTGAGATTTGTGGCAGATCTCACACCTGATTCTCATCATGTTTTGCTCAAGCTGCACCTCTGCTTTACATAAGCACTCTCAGAAAGCGATAAATACGCTTCCACAAAGGAAGAAGGAGCTAGTAGGCAACTTCTAACAAAGTAGCTCTATTTCTCCAGCATTCAAGAGAGTTTCCTGCTGCAGAATAAGCAAAGGCTTACAGAAAACATTTTGTTAGCTTGCTGTGAGCCATCAGAGAGAACGGATTGTTTCTCAGGCCAGCCTACAATTACTGATCCCTCTGGCTTATCTCCAGTACTATTTAGAAAGACTTCTACTTCAGGCAAGAAGACTTCCCAATGTAATTTACAGCCAAATCTGGCTATCCAGACAGATCTTTGATCTCCTGAGTAATACAGAGAAAAACCTGTCTCCTTTATTCAACCTAACTTCCCTTTTGCAGAGGCAACTTTTCTTGGGAGTACTGTTAGAGTCTGTCTAAAAATTTTTATGTCTTCTCCAGCTGGATTACCAAAACACTCACTATTGATCAAACAGTCCTCCCACCAAGGCCAGCAGAACCACAGTGAGCCTCTAAAAGGAGAGGTCCTGAAAAATCACATATCCTGTTAGCCATCTGAGTCCTCTTAGCTATAACAGCAGGTACTGTGGGCAGCTGTCAGTGTTTATGATTTTCATTCTGATAGCATCCAAAACACGTCCTACTGTGTGTCCACACCCCCATAAAGTCAGACCTGAAGGACTTCTTTCCCATTTTGGCATTGTTTTAGTACCATCAGAATTTCCCACTGAGTCCTTGACTCAAAGCATTTACTTATGCTACAAAAGTAGAATATTTGTCTGTGCTCAATATAGATTAATAGCTTATCTTGAGCTGATGTACTGAGAATTCCACTTGACTATTTTTTTTAAATAATTATTTTATATTCTGACAACACTGTCAAAGCTCTGTTGCTTGTGCATTGTAATGCAGGAAGAACTGGAATTCTGGCAATAATCCTCCATCATTGTAATGTGGAGAAATCATTTATCCCCACAACCACATAGGACTAATACTGTGAATGTTTTACTTCTTGCATTTAAGTAAACAGAAGAAAAGTCTACAAAATTATGTACCCAGGCAAACAAAGAAATTATTTATTGTATTTGTTCATGCTGATTTTATTATTTTTTAATGCACATTTTGCAGAAAATACTCCATTAACTCTACCAAATAGAAACCCATTGTCCAAGAAGGATACAAATAAATGTGACTAGTTAAGTGGACTTTTATTTAAATTAAAATTGACCATGAGAAAATACAGCTTCTTTCTGTTCTTTCAGTTCTGTCATCTGGTAGAAAAATGAATTGTGCCACTGATATGGTTCACTAACCTAGGGAAAAAAGCAGGCAATGGGAGCTTGATGTTTAATTAATATATGTTAATTAATAATTAATTTTAATTAATACTCTTTTAATTAATTTCACCAAAATAAACAGTGAGCAGTGATTAGTCAAAGGATTTGTAAGGCCAAGCAAATATCCAGAGAATAACAGAGGATGAGTTTTACTGAAGAGCAGAGCATAAAATTCTTGTATCTCAGCACAGCACCACACAATCATTCTATTATTTGGCCAGATCAAGCCTGAGCATGTTGCACCCTATCTGAATCAGCAATAAATATCCCATCATCTCTTCCTGTGCACGCTTTGGATGCTTTGAGGTGAACCTGAAGAAGTTCTTGCCTGAAGACACTGAAAAAAATGACTGGAGTACTTGGTTTGCTTAAAATTTCTTTGAACTTCTTTTTAACCTTGTGAAATATATATAGCTTCTAATTTTCCTGGAGCTTATTTAAGGCTTTCTAGAAATAACATTGCAAAATACCAGTGTAGGATGTTTCATTACACAGATAGCAAACAACATTATCATTACCATCATCACCATCATCACCATCATCAGGTGCCTGAAGCCCATGTGTATTGAGACAGATTTAATTATGGAAAGGAAGAGCTACTTATTAACAGAAACTAAAAAAGAAAAAAAAATAAACCCTTCCAATACTTCTCCCTTTTTAACAAAGGTAAGGCAAAGTACTTACTGTCTCCAAACCTTCTTCTTGTCATGTTCTTTGTAACTTTACCACTCTTTTCAGGAGAAATTTTTAAAGTAGATTCCTCTTCCCTCTTTCTGTAGGTTCTAACCCATCAGTTCAACTGTGGTGATGTGGAATGTTCTGTTAACAATGTTTTTTTAAAAAAAATATTTCTTTTTATTTCAAAGTAACTGCACAACAATATCTCCAGATGGACAATTTCTGTTGGAAGACTACTATTCTAGAGCTCAGTTAACAAAAAAAAAAATTAAAAAAATTTAGTATTCTCAAACAAATTGTGCAGCTCATGACTTTCACAAAGTTGTGAATATTACTTTCAGATCACCTCTCCTTACATAATAAAGATGCCATGAGAAGAGAATCCTCAGAATAAGCAAAGCGAAATTACAGAGTGAAATAACTAAAAGGCAAGGATAAACAGAGGCAGAGGGCACATCAGAGAGAAAGGAAAAGCTTTTCTTATCATATATGTAAAGGAAAAAAGAGGGAAATATACAGAGTTGTTCTGGATCACTGAACATACTTGCTGCAGCATTTTTGTTGATATTGAATTTTTCTTAGCTCAAAAAGAAAGAGGCTACTATACTGCATAATCCTGGGCATGTGCAGTGTTCAAATAAAAAATGAGCAAGATGTCACAATTTGTGGTTGGAGGAATTCAACTGCTATTGTTGTATAGAGAAGAGAAAGGGCTGGCCAAATTTTGACATTGATTGAAACATTAATATCTTACCCTGATGTTGATAGTTGTCTTCTTGCATGTTTGTATGCCACCTTCTTCCAAGAATTAATATCTGTACACTTTGAAGAAAATAACTCCCATAGGTAACTTTGAATTGAAATGAAAATTATATAAATGTAACTGAAAACAGAAGAAGAAACATTTGAACATTGTTATTAGAGAAATAATACTTGTCTTTCTGTCAGTACATCTCATCCATATGGATGCATCTTTAAGTAGTTGAATTTTCTCTCAGTGTCAGGAACCCAAATATATGTTCATACCTTGCATGATGCCTGTCATTAAGTTCACTCATACACCTGGCAGTATGTAGAACTAACAAGCTTTCTACTCTCTCCCTATTTCCATCATGAATTACTGTCAAATCTACTTTCTTGCACTTTGAAAGGAGTTAAAATATACACAAAGTACAAAAAATAGTCAGGAAAAAAATTGTCCTAGAAAAAATGAGCATTACATGGTGGGTTGGCCCTGACTAGCAGCCAAGCAGACAGAGCCACTCACTCACTCACTCACTCCCCACCTTCTCCAGCAGAACAGAGGAGAAAATAGGAAGAACAAGAGAAAGCTTGTGGGTCGAAATAAAGCACTCAGCAGTTACTATCATGGGCAAAGCAGACTTAGATTGGGGAATTCAACTTAATTTACAATATTTAATTACTCTTTCATGTATTGGGAAACAAAGATGACAAACATTTAAATACCGAGGGCTGCAATGGGTGCATATGCTCTGGTGCAGGCTTGTCCACGGGCTTCAGTAACCTTGGGGATGGATCTGCTCCAGCACAAAGCACCTCCTGCTCCTCTGGCCTTGTGACTTCCTGTAATTTCTGAAATATGATTTCAATGGGTCACTGCAAATTTCTCTGATTGGTTCGGAGGCGACATCAACTCCACTGTTGGACTGAGCTCTGTCCTGCCGTGGCTCCATTGAGGGGGCTGGAACTGACTGTGTCTGGACCAGGACAGCCCCTAATGTCCTCCCTCAGGGGCCAGTCATTAGGATCCACCCCAAACATGCCAATTAGCAACATGATTGCAGAGCATCGGGCTCTATGCAGTCATGCTTTTGGAAACCAATCCATTTGCTTGTGAAAAGGGCATGGCAGATGTTGCCAGACCAATGTTCTCCTCAAGAATGAAGTTGAACCACAGGGTACAGCTTGCCAGAACATCAGTCTCGGCTCCTCTGGTCTTGAACAAAGCCTCATGCAGGCTACTGCTCTGCAGCAGTGGTCCTGCAGTCCTTGAGGACCTGAACATAAGCAGAGGAGTTGAGTGCTAATGGAACTGGAGACACAATGTGCTCTGCAGGGCTCAAGAGCTGCCCTGATTGCCAGACAGCTCTGGTTAGCCTGGCTGGCACCAGCGGTGAGGTGGCTTTTGTTCCCCTCTAGTATTGAGATAACCTACAGCTATGTTCAATCTGCCATCCATCTGAAGGTTGTGAAGTTTGATGCAAAGCTGTTGGTGAAGACTGAACTCTGTTACTGACAGGAAAAACTGGTATAGCCAGTGTCATTAGGGTGAGTAGATGCATATTCATACAAACAAATGACATTTTTGTAACAGTTATGCTATCAAAATTGCTCTGTGCCAACCCATGAGAAGGTATCCATTAATGCTCTACAGACACAAAGCACATTCCATTGGCCAAAATGAGTTGCAGAGCAAAAGTGGAGTGCAGGACCCATTTTTCCAAGAAGCTGCGAGACCAAAAATGATTAGCAGCTGCAATAATTAAGTGTTAGCTCTTTAAGACCACAATCAAATATTCACTCAAGCCTCGAGGATGCACTGAGTCAGTGTAGCTAGGGCAGAACAGACTGTGCAATGAGTACTGCATGGGGAGTTGGATCAGCCGTCTGTCTCCTACTCCTGGGCTCCAAAGGATGAGGAGGAGCATGCATGAGGTATGCAGTCTTTTGGGATGGGTTCAGATCAGTATGTGCCATTGGCAGACACCTTCGTTGTTTGTCCCACAGGTTAGTGGAGAAAAGCCTAAAAAGAAACTCCTTAGAACATCAGCTTCCGAGTAGATAATTTGAGAGTAATTGGTTTCACAAAAGTGATGAGATGAAAACTTCTTTACTAAAGATTCTTCCTTACAAAGGTTTATTAAAACTAAGAATTTAAAAACTGAATTCCATCAAAACACATATTTTAGGTAGTTGATACTGAAACTATGTATAGGAATTTTATTAACTTTCAGTGAAGCTTTAGCTCAAGGTATTCTCCACCTAAAACTTTGTCCTCAAAATAAATAAAAAGTCTCCTATACTTTGCAGAATAAATATAAAATGTTTTTAAAAAGGAAGTGGCATGTTAATAAATGCATGTGATCTAAATTCTTTACATACTTAACTGAAGTTTTTCTTAATAGGCACTTTTCCATAGAATGAAAATGTTTAGACAAAGATTAACCAGGAAGACCATGGAATAAAAATTAACAGCATTGGTAAAAATAATTTATTACAGGGAGAGAAAACCTAGTTTAAGATTTAGAGGACTCCATCCACCTTTACACTGCCAATGAAAAGAATAAATACAAAGTAAGAATATCAATACTATGGCTCAGAAAGCAGAATTTGGTCCAGAGCTCCACTGCCTGTTAGCTTTTTCTGTCCATTACACATATTCTTGAGGTAAGATGCCTTTATTCCAATTTTGGGACATTTTAGAATCACTTCTTACTTTCTAGAAGCATGAGCTTGGCAGGTGCAAAGCAGAAAAGAATGAGCTCAAAGACCTATTATCTGCTGCCAGGCATGAGGCTTTACAAGAGACACCAGACCTAGGAACGTCAGATGCCTGTCTAAATAATTGACAACTACAGTGAAGTGAGGGCAAAAGTCATTTCCAACCAGACTATATTTAAAACTGCTAACCTGAGAAGGACTCATAGTCTAGGGAGTGTGTCTGAGATTCATCTTAAAAACCCTGCTGTGTGTTTCTAAGTTCAGTCATCAGCTGTGGAACAACTTTAAATGAGAGATTTACGGAGCCAGTTACTGCACAAAACTGGCTATATGGAAAGTTGCATTTTACTAGTGAAAACACGATATCCTAGGTCACATTATGGGAAAGCTGATTTAGAAACCATCTGCAGTCACACAAAACTTCTAGCTGGGCTTACACATCGAAAAGAACTAGTGTCATTTATGATTTGAGGTTGTGATTTGCTCAGAAATCAATCAAGAGCTAGATTAGCTGAGGATGTAACGTTAAATTACAGTCAATACATAGAGAGATGGATCAAGACCACAAGATCCAAAGGTTCTGGTGGTTGTGTGCCAAACCACTAAAAGGGCACCAAGTTCAGGGGCCAAATTCTTCCCATTGTGAGTACGCCCTGCTCCTGACAAAGCTGGTGGGAGCAGCATGTCTACACTGCAAGGCAGAGCATTTGACAAAGATATATTTCTGCAAAGAAATCTTTCCTGTGTTATTTACAACTATTGTTTGGTACTGTGGTTTTTGTTCTGTTTTTGGGTTTTTTTTGTTGCTTGTATGGGTTTTTTTTAATAAGCCTGCAAAGCTGCAGGATGTTGAGAAAAGAGATATTGAATGAATTCTTCCTTTCACTAAAGTATTGGGAAAATTCCTATTGACTTCCCAAGGGTCAGCTTCACTCTACAGTACAGTCCCTTGTATATTCTTGCTCGGTGACACCCAAATAAAATGTGCTTTGCTTACAAATCAAAACATTTTTTTAAAGCTGTTAGCTCTTTCAGCTCAGCATGGTGGATGAAATACAAGCTGTGCTCTTCTCTGCATCTCCTATTATTACCTGTCATAAAGAATCCACAATTAGGGTTTAGCTGGCAATTTTGCTGCTGATACACAGGGCAGATAAAAATCCAGATTGTTTTTCCAAATCTGTTTTAGCTCTGTGTTTCTGATATAATAGCATGTGGTGGTGGTGAAATAGCAAGTAAATATTTACCTTCATCTACATAGCCGGGCAAGAATCCCAACAAAATAGGTGGGATGGACTCCCACCTGGAAATTAATATACAGCACAATGTTGCTGTCAATGAATTTTTACAATCTTCCAGTTGGGTTTACCACAGCAACTATTCCAGTGTACCAGATCTTGGCAGACATTTTTGAATTACTTCAGGGACAGCAGGATCAAATCTTTGAGAGCTGATACCAGTTCCTGCAGACACACACAGGAGGAAGCTGATAAATTAAGTATTTTTTCAAACAAATGCGACTTTAAAGAACACAAATGAAAGAGCAGTAGTCAATACAGCAGTATTGGCATTTCTAAAATACCACAGTAATCTATTGAAAGACTTTTACCTACTATGGAGGGAGAAATGGAGGATGAGAGAAGATGAGTAGGAATGAGCAGGAAACAGGATACGGTGTTCTGAGTATGAAGAAGAACTATTTTTTCTTTTGCAGATTCATCAGTGAAGCAGGAAATGTCTTGTACCTGGCTTAGGATTATAAGTAAGGCAATTTCTTTATGTGTGGAAAACTAGTTTTCAAGTTGTATCCAGAACAGACAAACTAGTTGGCCTACACATTAATCTTTATAGATATGAAATAAAACCAGTATGATAATTTGTGAAGGGTGTAAGAAACCCCTTCATTTTTGAAACGCATTTCTTTTTTGGGAGAAATGCTTCTAACCTGATTCCTGTCCTGTTGGAGCAAAGTCAAGTTAAAATATTTTCTTTTGCCACAGAACATCAACATCAAGTTAATACTTATTATTATATGGACAGTAATTTCACATGAATCCACAAAAAAATAGAAAAGAAAAAAAATAATAAGAAATAAAGAAAATAGGTCATATTTTTATATTAAAAATGTTATTGAAATAAAATAATTCCTGTGTAGTTTATATTTTCTCAAAAGAACAGTTCTCTTAAAATTATTTGACCCTGGCTATTTGTAGACATTGTTTTTTGTCCTCTTGTTTCTTTTTGCATTACTGTTCAAATAATTTCAAATTGTGATTTATGCTTATATGGCAACACAAAGGGTTGAAGCCAGTGACATCTATTAAAATAGCCTGTGTCATAGATTATGCTGTATTTCCCTCATCCAGAGGCATTTTCCTGTGATATCTTTGAATTAATTTGATTTGAAAAATGTTGTTCTGGAGTTAAAGTACAATGACTAATAGTCATTTGTTTTGGAAACTGAAGAAACAGAAATAACTTCAGTCCTTTTTATTAATATACTAATTGTTTTGTTTATTTAAATTAAGAAAACTGTATGCCTACAGACATGTTATGAATTCTCAGGACTATGCAGCATTTTCTCTGCCCAGCAGCAAAGATTAAAAAAATATAATCTGTAATTAATGTTTCTTTTCTCACACTTTTGTAAATTGAGAGCAAAGAAATTTAAACCAAAAGGCATTCATTTATTTCCAAATAAGGAAAATCTGATTTAGTGGTTCTCCAGTTAATTGAAGACCTTTATCCTCTTGAAACGACAGGGGAAGTCAGGGATATGGCCTGTCCTCAAGAGCCCAGGTGGTTATTGGGAGGCATCTCACAAGAAACCTTAAAGCTTGAACAACTGGGGACCTTCCCTTTACTGAGGATGCTCTGCTGCTGACAGGCTCTGGCTGCAGCATCCGCACGTCTGTCCACAAGCACGGAACGCTGTGCCTTAGGCTGGCACGACAGCCAAACCCTGCTGCTTCAGAGCTGGGGGGACAACACTCGCTGCCACCTCCCGCGCCACCCCACGGCACCGGGGAGAGGCACGGCGCTGACACGGAGCAGGAGCCAGCCGCGGAGACAGGGCGTGCTCCACATCGAATCAGACAAAAAGAAAAGCACAAGGATCATTTCTGTCTTACAAATGGGAAATGTTATTTTCAGGGAACAACAGATTCTTATTTAATAGACTCCAAACTTACTGGGAAGCAAGTATTCTGATTCTAATATACACTGAAATGGCTTTAATGCTGCTCTGGAAATGCAGGTGTTACACATGAGCATATCGTGTAGAACCTACTAACCTGGTCACAGAAGCACTTCCCCTCATTTTTTCATCTGCTGATGGCCCACTACTTTCAGCTGCATATTCCTGATTTATAGTGATATAAGGGAATAGGAAGTATATCTGGATGAGGTTTTTTCTTCTTTAACTTTAAATATGACTATGAATTTGGCTTGGTATATCATTAGCCTTGTAGATTTTAATCTGGTGAATGTTTTCTGGTTTGGGGTTTTTTTTTCCAAGTTGTGATGCCCCGGTTTTTTGGGTTTCTTTCTTTATGAATATTAAATAGATAGGGCCACACAGAAATAATTTACCTGTGTTTACATGCTAGGAAGATTTTAGTGAAGTGTTTGTTGAGATTGTATACAAGTAATATAATTTCGTTGACATATTTAAATTATTTGAATGCTTAAACAGGGCAATCATATTCTTCTCTGTGAAAATTTTTCTTCTAAATCAGTAACCAGAAGGAGGAACATTAAATAATTTGAAGCACGGATAAAACAAATATAATAGTAAAAGAATATCCCCTATAAAAAACCTGATTTTTTTTCCTATATCCTTTGAATTTCCTATCTTGGTTTGTAATCTGTAACTACAGTGCGTGGAACCATAGATGAATTATGAATGACAGGACAATCTTCCAGGGGTGACGATTTTCCCCGAGGCACTATAGCTCTGAGATATATCTGACAAATAAAAAGTTGTATGTGGTGTGGTAGGAGCTGGTAAATTTAGAAACCTTAATTATTCTGGTGTTAAATATGGGTGAGGATGTTTTTATTCATGTCTATTCCTGCAGGGTAGATTTTTGGGTGATAACTCATTGGTTCAGCTCCACCAAATTTAAAACAGATTAATGCAGTCAATGATTCATATGAAACCTACTTAAGTCTGTAAATGACAGAATTTTTTTTTTTTTTTGATCTATGTTGAGTTACATTTGACCACAATAGCTAGGAACTGATTAAAATATGCTTATTTCAAAAATACTTTATCTTTTCCTTCCGATTCCAAAATAGCATGTAGTAAGCAGAAATCTATGCTGTTATTTCTAGAGTGCTGTTGGAGGGAGATGAGGTAGCATGGTAAGAGGAAAACCATGTTTTCTGTTCATTATATTGAAGTGGCCTCTCTTTCTTTCTTCAAAATATTTTTTTCATAGAAGCATCTATTTCTGAACTGTCACCATTTTTCATGTAGGCATCTTACAGACATGATACAATTTACATTATTTTTTTAACTTTAATCTTAAAAATAACTTTAATATAATTTTATTAATTATATGTACATTTAACATTTAGTTTTCAGAAGGAAAATTTTGTTTAAGATATTTGTTTCTGATTCATTTCGATCAAGAGTTAATTTTTGAGAAAAAAATACTGTTCAAACATGTTAAAAATTATTCTTGATGTGCTTGGGAGAAAAGTCTCATATTGAATGTACTAAAAGGGAAACATCCTCAAAGTGTTGGTAGGTCATAAAAATAGTTTCCACCTTTTTTTTAATGGTAGTTAAAACAGTCAAAATATGTAAAGCATGATCAGTGACTTCTACGAGTATGGTTTATACTGAGAAAGTTTGGAACAAATCTGAGGGAAATCACGCTTTCATGAGAGGCAGTCTGTTCAGTCCCAATGGAAGAAGAAATGTAAAAATCAAATGGGAATGAATTCTCCTGGAGATGGCTGACAGGACCGAAGGCAGTGCTATTCCTCCCCTAGTGAAGGTCTGGTTGATTCTCTCTCTCTGAGCAGCACAGTCCCAGCTCTGAAAGGAAATGTCAGTCCCATGAAACCAACCTGCTCCCTTCCCGCAGAGACATCAGGCAATCTGTGAAGGTCTTTTAAATACATATTTCTTAGGTAACCATCATCTTATTTTAAGATTTTTTTTTTTCTCTACACCCACAAAAACCAACCCTCAAAAATTATTATGCAATAATTAGCAGTTTTTAAAGTAGTTTAGTGTAATTATCATATATAATAGACAATGTCAAAAAATATATCAGGAAAACATATTGGGGAATGAGCTTTGAATCAGAAACCAAAAGAGTTCTTCACCTTTCAACAGTGTTCACCTTTTCAAGATAAAAAGCACTAAGCAGAAGTGAAAATACTACTGTAATACAACTGTTAGAAATTATTACAAAATCAGTCTTTACTATTAGCTAGAACTTACTGTTCTGCTGGTTGGGAAGGTATGAGATCTTTTTGATTGCTCAACTACAGTAATTGCTGCCAGATGGATGCAATTTTAAGATCATTATTTGTAATCCTTCCTGTGCCCTCAGTACTTTATCTTGAAACAATTGCAATTAATATGTTCCTCAGCAGTTTTTTGCTGAGATACATTCTTTTCTTGCTCACCCTGGATAAAACACTACTAAATTAATCATCACACAGTTTAACTAAGGCATATAGCTTTTTGTATGTGCTGTTGTTTTTAACATTTCATCAGGAGGAGTCGGAGAGCTGATTAGCAGTACAGTATGCTAGCACAGACCATTAAGAGTCAGGTGCAAACCAAAGCACACTATCTTGTCTCACCATGTGCAGAGTACTTACCTGAGCAAGCAGAGCTCTCCTGGAGTGGAGTATGTCAGTACTTAGGTGAAGGGAGACCTTGTCTACGAGACCTGGTGTTGCTGTCGGATATGTGTGAAGTGATCTGGCCAAAACACGTGGGAACCAAAGGCACCAAGGGCAACCAGCAGCCCAGAGATATGTCTCTAGGGATGGTTGTTTCAGATATGCTTGCTTTCCAGAGCTGTAAGGCCAGAATTCTAATTTATAATATTATATCTGTAGCATATATTCTTATGAAGTCCAGATGTGACTTTATAAAGTGAGAGAGCCAAGGTAACTATGACTTCTTCCCACTGTTAACATTGGCCATTTCTGCATAAGCCCCTAATTCCCTGACACTGATGTGACTGGACAACTTTCCCAGACAGACAGCAGGTCTGATGCTGCTAAACCATCAGCGATCTGCAGATATGATTGGCCAAAAATAGTCTGAGCTTTATAGAAGGATGTAAGAGGACTTTAATCTAGCAATATACCCTGTGGTTTTTTTAGCTGTAAAAATTATTTGTAAGTGTTGACCAATGAATGGCCATAATACAGCAATACCCAATTCAACTTACATTTCATTCAGTTGTAAGATTTTTACCAACTAGACAAGGAATTGGGTCAGACTACAGATCTTCCATAAAATTGTGTTACAGTAACTAACAATTTGCTGGGTATAGTCCAAGAAAAACTATGATTTCCAGGCATGTTGACAAATCACTCTTTCAACTCTCTGCCCTCTGAGCATACTATTTTGGACTCTTTCTTCACTTTCTTCATAAAGTGTGTTTCTAATAAAAATTATTATTATAGTTTGGCAGAGAAAAGCGGATGATGGAGGCATGCACAGTTCAAGGAAAATCTTTTTGTTAACCATTACTTTCTATTTTTGCCTACCATTGAAAGAATGTGAATAACTAAACTTTAGTCCCTAAATACTTTCATTTTTATTTTAAACTGCTAACAATTTTTTTTTTCTGTACTCTACCTTGGGCACAAAAATTTAACAATTGTTTTGCAAAGAGCAATGCCACAAAAGAAAACCTCATTTCAAATCTTCTCAAGTAACAGCTCAGATGCCCCATGGTCAAGGACTTTTTTCAACACAATGTATCTCATCACTAGAAAAAAATTACTCTGTGGGAGATAAGTTCTGATCTAATTAAAAGAGCTGGTGAAGGAAAAAGCCACACTCGTTATTCAACAGCAAAACTATCCTGAGAGGCTTCAGATTAGGGCTCTTAACAGGGGTCCCGCCAGCTGTTATCTCTTTCATGACTCATCCAAAAAGTATGAGCAGGCAACAGCTGGAGCTTGGACTCTGCCTTTTACTACTGTGTACTGGATGCCAAAAATGGGAGCAGATTCTGGTCCTGAGGTTCTCGAGTGCTAGTTTCTGGGCGGGCACTGTTCTGGGTCACTGCAGCAGCACAAACTCCTTTCATGCATGAGCTATGGGGCCTGTCAGGGCACTTAACACGTGCAAGTCTGTTCGAGCCCTCATTCAGGCTGTGCTCCCATTTAGGCAAATGTGAGCTTTGGGAATCTACATGATGGAAGCCGTAATGACTCTGATTCAGCAAAGCCCTTCAGCGCTTATTTAGCTGTATATGTGTTAGGTTCACCCTCATTCAGAAACGTGTTATTCATAAGGTGAATTCTGAACTCACTTGAGTGCTTTACTGTATGAGGGCTGATATTACTAAGACACTTTCTAACCTTACTAGAAGGTGCTGCAGGATTCTAAAATACAATAGCAGATCTACAATATACCGAGGTGTTACTGAGACACCCATTTCACAACATATTAGGTTTGAGAATGCTTTATTACAGTCCTCATTGTAAGAAAATATTTTGACTGCTTTCAGATCAGAAGAGTTTAATTAAATCATTATTTAATGGGCTTCTGTGGAATATGAAACTTACCCCAAAAAGGGAAGGCCAGAGAGTGAAAGATGGCAGAATGTCAGACAGGTTATGTAAGTCATGCAATTCAAAGCACACGTTAATTTACTATCCTGAAGAGACTGTTTACACATTCTGTTTATATAGCAAGACAGTAATGATGTTATCTCACTTTTGCTTTGTTTTGAACCTTCAAGGTTAATCACAGAATCGCAGAATAGTCTGAGTTGGAAGGGATCCACAAGTCCAACTCTTAAGTGAATGGCCCACACAGGGATCCAACCTGCAACCTTGGTGTTATTAGCATCATGCTCTAACCAACGGAGATAATAAAACAAAAAAAAGGTAACTAAGTCAGTATTTTTCCTGGTCATTGCATTGAATAAATTATTTGGATTAAAGATTATGTTCCTTTTTTATTTCAGATACCAATCCTTTTTTATTTTCAGTATTCCCAAACAGCAGAGTAAATTGGTGAAGACTCTTGCAAGCAGTGACGACATAAGTGTCATTTGAAAACTACTCAGGTTGTTGAAGAGGACAAGATGAAAATGAGATGTGCTCAGAAGATGTCAGAGAGATATTCGCAGTATAGCTAGGAACTGTCAGGAACTTTTATATGCTCACATCTAGTATGGTAGTGCATTACTGAAAAGTGCAATTGCTTCATGGTTGTAGTCAGGTTTCAGAAATGGTCTGAACAAAGTGCTCACTTGGTAGATTTAATAATTATTGAGTACAGTACAAGAAGGCAGTCCACGGCAGTGGCTTTTTTCTTTGCAGAGCTGTTATATGCTGATCCTCTGCAACTGATCATGCTGATGCTCTCCAACACCTCTCCGTGGCTTCACAACTTCAGGAGTGGAGCTATGAGATGTACTATAGAGCTGTGGAATAACTTCTGCAACTCTACAAAGCCAGAGTGAGAATCAAAATACGTGCCAAGTACTTTTAGATTATGTCATCAGATTCTTTTGTGTGTGTTATAAGCCAATGCCTTAATGCTTGATCGAAGAAAAGCAATTTTGACCTAACAAGCTGAACAGTTGCTTCAGTGACACAGATCCGAGCTTTAATGGGCCTGAACCACTCATTCAGCAGAAGTTTTGCCTGGGTATTGAACTCTGAACAGACAAAATCAATGACAGTCCCTTATCTTCTCCTGTATGAGATTTACATGGGGTTTGCTTCCCATTTTAGAACACCAGTATATACTAATTTAGAGTATAAACAAACTAAGGAGTAAAATCTACTAAGAGATGATTCTGGAAAAAAAAAAAAAAAAAAGCAAAAAAGATTTTAAAAGAAACAAATAATAAGGAATGCTCTAAAGACTGTTTTGCACACATTTCTATAGATAGGATGCAGTTGATACAGCTGGTTTTAGAATTAAATCAGTAGGCAACTCTTCATAGAACTCAAGGCAGTGTGTCACCCCAAACACTTCAAAGCTCTTTGTTGAGTGGTTTTCCTTCCTTTCCTTTCCTTCCTTTCCTTCATTCAAACTTAAGTGAAGGGATCCAGGTGACAAAACAGTGTAACGAAATGGAATCTGCAAAGTAAGTTGAAAGCATAAGGTACTTGAGAAAAAAAAGACGATTTGCAAGCTGCCCTTGAGGCTGAATTTTTCCATTTCCCAGAGAATGTCCTGGTAGAAGTCATTTAGTCTATGTCAAATATTCCAAGATATCACAACTGATATGCCTTGGTATCGACTAGAAAATAAATCCATAAGGTAAAAGAGTAATCCAGCTTCCAAGAGCACTCAAAGTTTGTCCAAAACTGCTACCTTATACATGCCTATTAATAACACTAATGTTTAGGGAGTATCTGTCCTCTTGGACTGCACCAATTTATTTTTCATCCTCTAAGCAGCCACAGGATGGTATACAGTATCAATTTTATTTACAATTACCTAGGCTAAATTGGATTCAATGGATGAGTTCTGATTTAAGGCCCAGTTCTTATTCATAATAAAAATCTTTACAATATTGTTTTAGAGACACATGGAATTAGGAAATCAATAAACTGAACTACTTGAACAGAATGTATTCAGCTATGAATACATGCTCAAAAGTGTAACATAAAGCTGGTAATTTCCAATGGAGAGGTTATAACCTTCTTAGGGTCTCTTGGTCATCAGAGACATGTAAAAGGGACTAAGTAAAAATGAATCTTTGTGCTCTGATTTCTACTTCTTCATTGCCAGTGCTATGTCATCCAATTACCCTTCATCCTGCTGTGTGACTAGAATTTTTTTTGCCATGAATCATTTTCAAAGTCTCCAATGACAAAAAAAGAGAGAAAAAAGTTTTGCTTCAAAGAAGTCAAGACGAATAAGATTGATGTCTTTTGTTCATGAACCCAACAGTTTAAATTAAAAGATCCAAAGCCCTCATGACTCTAATTAATTTCACTTTGGAGATGGGATTTTAGTATTTAACTTTATGCAGTTATAATGAAAACTTGCCTGTACATTGAATGATTTTTTCCTTTTTTTTTTCCTTTGTATTTCATCATAATCTTGTTGTTATTGGAATCACAAATACAGGAAACATTTCAAAAGCAGCCAGCTGAGACAGCAAGAAGTTAAATAACTTAATGTTGCAAAGATGTAAGCATGTGCTGAAATGTATGCATGAACAGTCCCATGTGTAAAGTTAACTGCCTAGATCAGCACATAATGATGATGCAGCACCATAGTACAAATAAACACAAGTGATTACATGGGCAAAGACTGTATCTTTTAATTCTAAAAAGGTAGTGATTAGAACTTTACATTTCCCTCCTGTCATTATTTGAAAGGGTGCAAAACAGAGATAACTCACACAGCTCCTCCTGAGCAATCTTATTAACTCTGGCTGAGGTCTTGCTTAGCTCTTCACCTCTCTGTAGCCTGCTGATTGGAAAGCAGGCACCCCGAGCACTTGCTCTCCTGATGTTGGACTCCAGTTTTATATCTCTGTTTTATTAACTGTTGCATGAAGTGATCTCCATCTAGGGCACACTTTTCACAAGGTCTCTTTCCCCCCATCTTTCTGACAGCTTATTATGACTGAAGTGGAAATGTTACATAAAACAAGCTGTTTATGGAAATCTTATTTCTGTCACATGAGCTCTATTCTGATGTGACAGGCTCTCTATCTGGCTGCAAGCATTAAATATATTAATTATATCTGTCATTATGCAATTCCCCTCTTATCACCACTGGATTTTATAGACCTGGTAAAATATACTCTGAGCAGTAAAATCATTGCACCTTAGCACACTTTTGCGTTTATAACAATCTGACATAATAAGGATACTGTCATTGCAGAAACACCTTCCTACACCCATGTGGGTACTTGAAAATCTGTGCTTTCTCCATCCTCCTACATAAATATAGTAGCTTAGGAACTTTTATGCTGTGCCTTGATTTTTAATGATAAGAGATGTCAGGTAACATTTAAAACATAAGAGATGAACAGGGGGCAATTCAGCTTTAACTATAACACAGCTTTTCTTTAGATGTAGTCAACTGTTCTGCTTCTGTGAAGTGGGAAAAGTGTGAGAAAATATGAAATAGATAAAGTTCTAAACTAGAAAGCATTAAGATCCTATCTTAGGACCTCTTACTCTTACTCTTGGATACCTAAAAAACATAAACACTGTAAGGTGACAGACTTTGATGCCTGTCTAATTCCCCCAACAGCAATTAAGTATTGAAAATTTCTACAAATGAGAACTAAACTCTGACCTGCAGTGGTGGATCCAGTCTTCTCAAGTGTATATAATACCTATTCTCAAAACACAAGGCAGGTTCCAAAGTCCAAAGAAAAATATTCAGTCAGGACCTTGCTAATCTTATGCACTTGCTTCCAAATTGCACCATGAAATACTGGACAAGTACATACTGCCATTCTGGATTCTGACATTTGAGTGTAAGATTTATATACAGGTTAAGAATTGTAGATTTTTTTGATAAAAGGAAAGATTCCATATAAGTTTTTGTTGGAATAAAAAAATAGCAAGTATATAGAGGAAATAATTTAATCATGCAGGATGCCATTATTTTTGAATGCTGGTATAGGTTTAGGGGATGTAATTACCTATGTAGTTCTTTTGCCCTCTTGTTAAGGTAAATATCCAAATGCTGGTGATCCATATTTAGGAAAGCCAAGGAGCTACATTGAGTGTCTGTGTGATACCATGTTGTGCAACACATCTGGATTGCAAAACTGTAGTCAGAGTGGCACAGCGTTCTCTGTATTATCCGGCACAGTAATAAAGATTGGTACCAAGCAATCCAGCATGGCTCAAGTAGCAGCCCTGAATCTCTTGTTCTATTTTGCTTTATTGCTCATTTGCTTTGGGACTGACACAGTTCTGGCCGTTGTCAGTGACAGGAATGGCTACAGAAATTGCCTATTTTGGTAGCAGGGTTCGCAGAAGACCAGAGTTTTGCAGCGGTGAGACACAGCATGCCCCAGCCCTTTTACTAACACAAGAGGAATACGGGCTTCCTCCCGAATTTGACAGCAGCACCTGGGGGGAGGGAGGCCTGCGGACCGTCCCCGGGAAGGGTCACCTCTCAGGAGTCCCCCTGCAGCTGGCACCGGCTCCGCGTCCCGCCGCCAGCTCGGCCGGCGCGGGACGGCGGCGGTGCGCGAGCGAAGCGCCGGGGGAGGGCCGGGAGGGTGCCGTGCCTTGTGGCCCCGGGGCGGGGCTGCCGTGCGCCTCGCCCGTGCATTGGGTCTAGATTCATACATAAATATAGCGGGGCTGGGCTCGCCACTCTCCTCTACCCCCCGCCCCCCAGCCCAGGAAGAGAAGGGGGAGAGAAACAAGAAGGGGGGGAA
>VZRO01007940.1:1301695-1338452 GCA_013397915.1 Daphoenositta chrysoptera | reverse complement strand
CGCGGATGCGCCGCTCCGCCCCGGCTGCCGGCCAAGGAAGAAAAGTTTGGGGGCGACTTAGGGCCGCGGGAGCGCCGGAGGAGAAGGAGGAGGATGCGCGGTTTCCCCGGCTGATCGGGAAGGAAGGATGACGGAGGGAGGATGTGCACCAGCAGCCAGATCATCGGGAGCCTCCTGGTGCTCTCCGTGCTGGAGATAGGGTTAGGGGTGTCCAGCGTGGCCGTGGGGGCGGTCAGTTTCAGCCTGGTCCTCACAGAGCATAAACCTCAGCTGGGAGACTCTTCTCCGGTATGGAGCGGGGTGTGTGTACGTTAGCCATTTCACTCTCTCTTTAACTCTTTGTGGTGATGATCAGACCGTGCGAAGGCATCCCCTTGTCCCTTCCCCTCCCTTCCCTCCCGCGAGTGCATGTTGCGCCGACCTCGCCGGGTCCATTGCGATGTGCTGGGGGTACGGTCTGCAGAGTCGTGGGGCGAGGGGAGGCACGGCGGGGACAGATTATGTGTGTGTTGGGCGGGGGGAGACCCCTCCTTTCTCGCTCCTTTCCGTTTTTTAGTCTTGCTGTGAACAATTGAACTTTGTCTGAACCCCGTCTCACACCTGGGAAATCCCGATGCTTCGCGTGGAACCCGGGCCATAGCTTACAGTCTTTAAATTGACTGTGAGTTTTGCTTTTAAAAAAGAACAGCCCTGTCCATGATGAGGAGACTGTCAAAAGGTGCTTTAAATTAATGTAAAGGGTATGCCAGCTGAGTCCTGAGCTTTTGGAGGAAAAATAGAGGCATTGGGAAGGACAAGGAGAAAGATGTTCTCATGATCTGGGCACCCTGAGCTTCTTGTGAAATGAACAAAAAAAAATGAAAACCAAATAATGGGTTAATAGAAGTAGCACGCTCATATCACAGAGCATTTCTTACTTCTCAAAAATGTTTCTTATTTTTCCACTTTGAGATATGCATGTTTCTAGGAAGATTTTTCCTCCAAATGGTTATTTATATTTATGAAACAAAGAATAGGAGATATTGAATATTCAGTCTAAACATGAGTGGGCATTTTTGAAGTCCAAAGCTGGTTTTGGCCAGCTTGTATTTTACAGCACTGTATCTAAAAGGATTGTTTGATTTGCTTCAGATAACATGATAAATTCAAAACACTCTTGGTTATTCACCAGCATAGCCTCCTCTAATTTATAGATTCATTCAGACAAAGTACTTCATGTAATATTCTCACTGTCAATAATTATTAATTATTGACAACAGTGATAAATATTTTTGGCAGTATATAAACACACATATACTTCTGCACTGCAGAACAGGTAGGCGAGAAATGAAAGTGAAGACCAGATCAGGCAGGTAATGATATTACCAGGCCAACAGGTAATGATATTATCAAAATCACTTCAAAAAGGGAGGTTTCTGATCATGGTTGATGAAGAAAAAAATTACTTAAAACCACGTGTCTGTCTGAAGATTTAATGGCAAAGGACAATTTCCTGGGTTTCACTGAAGTCAAAGAGCTTTGATCAGTCAGTGAGATCAGTATTTTATGCAGTGATTGAATTTTGTGACAATGCTATCACAGCTGATATCATTTCATGACGATGCACATTTCCTGCATAACTGCCTCATTCATTTTTATGCTTTCTGTTACCCCAGAGTTTGTACTAGGCATAGATTAAGATTCTATTACATTAGATGTTGGCTTCCAAGGACCTTATAATCGTAGTAAGAGACAGATACAGTATAAAAGGGTGTAAGCGAGTATGAAGACACAACAAAGCAAAACTGAGTGGTATAACAGGTGGTTGCATTAACACACCAGCAGTCTGGCTGATTTCAAGCTATTCACAGGTGCAGTTTTAGAGAGGAATAAGACAGAGGACAATGAAGGGGTTTTGCAGATATTTATAGGAAATTATTCTCATATGTGAGTGCAGAGGCATGGAAGGTAACCCAAAGGAACTTGTTTAAAAAAGTAACAGGTGGGCAAAGAGAGCCAGCAGAGGCTGGCATCAAGTGCTGGGAACTGAGCAAAAACTGCAGGTTGAATAGGCAGAGAGAGGCCTCAAAGAAAATGCAAAGTGGAAGTAAGAAGCTTATGCTTCATGTAGCAGAGGAAATGAGAAATCAAAGTGACGTGCAGAGTGGGGTGACATGTTTCTAAAGGCTGACTTACTTTTCCTTGAACTAAAGATCTGAGGTCTAAATTGTCACCATTATACCACTCTCTTTGTACTACTCCCGCCCTTCAAACTGTGAGGTTGCATTCCTCTGACTGGGGGACCAGCAGGTGAGGCAGGCCAAGAAAGAGGCCAGAAATTTACTGTTCTCCAGGGATGCTTAGGGCCGTGGGTAACTAGTTTCAAATTTAAACCCCTGGACAAATGCTTGTTTGGACAGTCCTCAGGACTGTCCTGCTGCAGAAGTGGCATAAGCCTCCTTTCTGCTCACTGGATCTTACACTGAGCTCACGTTGCCTCTATTATAGGATATGTCTTGCATAAAATATGTTAATTTTTTCCAATTCACAATCTTGAATCAGGGTTTTCCTTTGAGAAGTTAACACTTGGGAAAAGAAAGGGACATTAAAGGAAAAACTAATTCTTTGACATGTTAAGATACAAACACTTAAGTTGAACAGCACCCTTCCTCCTGTTGCAATTTACTTGGAAATACACAGAAAACCTTTGACCCTGTTCTATCCTTTTATGTGGGTGGAACTCAGCAGAGACCCAAGTTCATAAGGAAGTAGATGAAGATAGCATCACCATGGAAACCTTAACCTGAATTCCTAAAATTTGGGCATCTTAAAAATCCTGCACATTCTATCTTCTATACTTGCCTCCCTACGATGCTTTTCATTTGACAAACATTAGCTTTTCTATTAAAAGAGGTTTTCTTATTGTTCACTGCCTCCATTCAGACAGATGATTTACTGACATACCTAATTTTAACCATGTGGATTCCATCCACAGGATTCTGGATACAAGAGAAGTTAAGCATGGGCTGAAGTACCCTGATCATTGCATACCCTGCATTATGTATAGGCAAGCCAGGGAAAGTTGAGTACACCCGAATGAACAAATTGAAAGCCTAGGCAATATCTGTATCAAAAAATGCATAAAAATGGGAAAAAAAAGTTTCAAATCTGTTGTTCTCATTGGAGTTGAATTGGATTAAGATAGTACAAGTTGTTTAAAAAGTAGCCAAAAGAAAACAACTGAAGATGTAACTGTCTTCTCAAATTATCTGGAGCATGTGGAGACAACTATCCAGTTTACATCATCACCAATCTGTTCTTTTTAAAATAGGCCATGACTGTTAAATTGCAAAAGAGTCACAAAACCAAAACCAAACACACAATAAAAACAGTCCCAAATACCCCAAAGTGCACATGTTGTTGATTTCTGATTTTCTTTCTGTTTGTTATGTTTGTATTGGGATAAACTATTCTCCAGGCTGTAATCAGTGTCTCCCAGATTTCCTTGTTTCCCAGAAACTGAGGGATATTTCTGAAATCCACCATTCCAATTCAGTTATATGACGTACTATAGAAATAATTCAACCAATGAGAACGCTGAAGCACTAACAATAACATAGTAAGAATGACAGCATCCATCCAAAAGGCTTTTGCACAAATAACAAAAATCAGAAGGTAATCAACCAAAAAGTATTCACAGATGTATTTTTTTAATGGTCACATACTTCCCCATCTATATTTAGAACATAGTGGTTGCATCACTATCCCTGTGAGTAGTGAATAGATATTCACACACACACATACATGTCTATGGCTCTAACCCTCATTTATTCTGCAGTGGTGAATAAATCCTGGCTTTAAATTATTCTCCCTCACAGAGAGGGAGAATGAGAGACAAAAGCCACATCTTTAGACAAATATGCTATCTATCTTCATATGCAAGAGAGATACCCGATGATTCACTTATGGCTATGCCCCTCAAGAGTAATCGTTTCTTCCCTTATAAAGGCAAATATCTAAATGTATTTGAGAGATATGCACTTTCTGTATGTTGGTTTGTTTGCCTGTCTGTAGATAGAGGCAGAATTATTGTTTACATTATTTGTGATTTTATCGCAGTGGAAGTCTGCCTGCCCATTAAAAATCTGTATTTGGCTACAGGAATTTGTTCCAAGTTGGCACTTGAAATATTTTATTTAAATGACTTTTTTTTTTTATCCAAGATTTGAAGGAAAAGAATAAGTGTCAGTCTGTATGGACTTTCCCAGAGCAAGGAAACCTTTTTAGACTGTTAAATCAATGTTGGTGGCCTAAAACTTTAAACCACTAAATTTTGCATCTAGATTTTACTGTTGCCAAGTTTCCTTTGGAAAGAACAGTCAAACTACTTTTTTTTTTTCAAAACAGCACTAAAAAAATAACATTATTGTTTAGCATGCAGACAAAATGCAGATGTGATCCTACTTTATTTTAACATATGCATTGCATTTTCATCAAACTGACCATATTTCTGTCTGGCTCCTTCTCGTGATGAAATGAATCACAGGACTTTCAGTGAGCACAGTGCAAGCTGGAAAGGGTTCTGTACCTACAGATGGGCAAGGACATGCCAAGGGTGGAGGCTCCTTGCCTTGCATGGAGCCAGGACAATTCACTGAATTCAGCTGAAGTCTTTCAGTGGGTTTTCTTTGTCATTCAGAGACTCCAGAGGCACAGACCAACCTGGAAGGTCCATCTAGTTCCTGGGCTGTATTTAGAGGATCTGTTGAATATAGAGTGACTTAAGCATATGCTTAGATGTTTTACTATGAGAAGACTTAAGTTCACCCGCAGGGAATAATCTATCATTTATTACTTTTTTGAGATGTAAGCAGTCACACTTCAAACCAAATACTTGATACAAACAAAAAAAAAAACCCATTATTTTTATTTGTTATTCTGCTAGTCTCTAAACAAACCAAAAGTAAATATTATTATTTTGTGCTGAGAATTTAAGTGTTTTTAGAGATGGATGGAGGTTTTTTGACTCACTGACATCAGGTAAACTTTCAGATTCAGAAACACACTTCTAAATTTCCTTGACTGTTTCTAAAAACCAATTCCCATTTTTAAAGCATCTCTGCAGGTCTATAATCAGATGAGTGGAAACACTAATCATGGGGTCTGGGATGGAATTTTAACTGCTTGCACATGGCTTCAATCAGTGGGAGGTGTAGCAGCACCTGATCTGATAAGACCCAATAGCACACTGCCAGACAAGGTGCTGGCTCGGATTAGACACGTTTTAACACTATGCCTCAGTTATAACAGAGCCTCCCCTCTCAGCATGACAGATTTGGTGGGACTCAAGGCTGGGTTGTAGAAATGCTGTTGCTCCTGGTTCTGTGTCTGGATGACTTTCAGCCAGCTAGACATTCCTGTCCCCACAACCACTTGCATGGGACAACAACATCATTAGAAGTTTCCATCCCCTTTTTGCAAAAATTATTGTGTTTCTCTGTGGAGGTAATAGGCAAACCTAGTACCTAGGCTTGATCTTCTGGTCTGTTGTAATTTTTATTTAGTTTGATGTCTTTGTTTTCATGAGTAGATTCTGTGCCCTTTATGCCTGCATTAAGAAAATTTAATCCTTTTTCTGAAATAGTGCTTTGAAGAAGTGTTACAATTAGAGATATCTCTTTTGCTTAGTTCACCCATTAGGGATTTCAGCTTTTTTCTCATTTGGATGGAGTTGAAACAACATTATTAAATAGAATCTTTCTTTCTTTACATTATTAAATTCAAACTCCTGGTTATTCTCCTGGAAGTCACATGTTTATGCAGCCTTAGTGTAAAACAGATTTTTACTACCTGACAAGGGTAGATAAAAGTGAAGCTGTTAATTCTGTCTTGATGGTTTTGTCTTCCAAGTAGCAAGTCATTTGAATAGGTATGATACACTCGCATTTTCACTGTGTTATATTCCATTTTGGAATAATTTCCCTTCCTCTGTTTCATCAGATACATATGGATGACCCAGAATGATGGAGGACTTTCCACAGAGTGTATACAGTTTAGCTTGTTTTTTTGTCATGAACAATGACTAGGGATCAAGCTGTCCTTATATTCAACAGGTTTTCTCTACTATTTTGTTCAGCCTGTGTCCAGGAAATTTTTCTATGTGCCATTCTCATTTTTTTAAGGGAATTACACTCACCATTTCTTTTGCCTTTTCAAAACATAAGAGAGAAAGGTTTCTTAGCTTCAAGACATAAAATAAAAATAGTTCCTTTTCTTCTACATGGTGGAAAGAAACAAATCTTTGGCTTCCTGCAGATTAACTAGAACAGAATCTTTTTTTCAGACTACCAGGGAGAAAGTACCCATTTTCCAGAAGAAAGTGAAAGAAGCCAAGTCTTTTGTTCCAGAAAATATGAAATAGGGATGGATCCAAACCACAGAACTTGAATATAAATTGAGATTTTAGCCTTCTTACCAAAATTTATGGGATTTTTGATCCGAGGTTTTGTTTCAAGGCAATATTCAATATAAAGTAAATTAAAGCAGTCTCAAAATAAACATTCCCCTTTTCTGGGAGTTCTTTGGGGTTCTTTTTCAAAGTTCAACACACAAAAAGAGATATTTTCCAATGTGTATATGGAACATTAGCAGGTACAGCTGCAGTGTGAATGACAAAACCTCCACAGACAAACAGACACTGCTACATCACCTTGCAATCACACTGGTGCTATCAGAATGACTCTGACTTTGGTGGCTCCATGGTGAGTCATCACTGAAAGGGGGATTGAGGCACTCAGCCTCTAAGTAGCTTTAGTGCTTTGTAGTATTTTTCTTTGGATTTTTACCATTCACCCAAGAGAGGTTATGCCCCTGTCCATTACTTGATGATACATTCTCATAAACTCATAGAATCACAGAATCATACACTAAGAGTTGAAAGGGACCTTAAAGATCGTCTAGTCCCAACTGTCCTTGCCATGGGCAGGGACACCTCCTACTAGAGCTGGTTGCTTAAGGCCTTTTATAACCTGGCCTTGAACATTGCCAGGGTTGGGTCATCCACAGCCTCTCTGGGCAACCTGTTCCAGTGCCTCATCACCCTCACAGTAATGAACTTCTTCCTAATATCTACTCTAAATTTCCCCTCTTCCAGTTACCTCACTACTTGTCCCGTAACTACAGTTACTGATGAAGAGTCCCTCTCAAGATTCCCAGATATTGGAAGGTTGCTATGAGGTCTCCATGCAAACCCAGTGATCCTTGTGGGTCCCTTCCCACTCAGAATATTCTGTCAATCTGGGGATCTCTGAACCTTTTCTCCAGGCAAAACAGCCCAAACTTTCTCTGCCTGCCTTCTTAGGGGAGGTGCTCCTGCCTTCTTACCAACTTTCTGGCCCTGCTCTGGACTTGTGACAACAGTTTCAATACATGACTTCTCTGCTAGTCTTGACACAAAACATCATGGATTTACAGGAGGTATGAATAAGTCTGCAACCAAAATTAACCCTATAATCAATAGGGACTGGGCGTAATTGTTGATCTTGTAGGTTTTAAGTGAGCCTTTGGGTATTTATGCATTTTATGATTTTTTTTTTTTTTTTAAGAATAATAATTAAAATGGAAGTCCAACAATGAGACATCTGTTTAAAGAAGTTCCAGCTGAAGCTCTCTCTCTGGCTTCCAGGGCGTTTTGTAGGGCTTCTTATTAGCTTAGCTTATCCTTAAAGAAATGTTTTAGCCTTATTCTCTGCATGAGCTGTGAACACTTCAACAGCTGAGGATTCTTTACAAGAAGCTTATCTTCAGTGATATATTCCTTTTCCACTCCTTATTTACTGTATTTTCAGTATAAGTCTGTTTGCCTAACTTACCTCAGGAGTGACATGGTTAGAAAATGTAACTACATTTAAAGAATCCATGAGATTGGTTGGTAAAAATTAGTTAAGGATAATCAATGATCAAGCAGAAAGGAGCAAGTCCTCACCATGACAGCATTAGTTAGTCAAGGGTAAACTGTAGTTCAGAGTAGCTCAACACCTACAAACCAAGTTTTGCTGTCATGTCATATTGACATGAAGTCTTTCAGGATAGCTAAGAACAGAGAGAGTGTCAAGACAGCAGAGCCCCTGATGGCTGTATTCCAGTTGGCAGTATTATAAAATAGCAGATTCTAAGTAAAAGACACTTTCAATCTCATTTTTACTGCATCCTTTTTCTGGTACAAAGTGTAGTTTCTCCCATCCACTTTTCACTACTGCTGATCACAACACTGAGACATCAAAAATTGTACAGGAAATTCCTATAGCACCACCAAAAAAAGAAAAAAATCTTAAGTCTCTGTGCTACCAAAAAAGCAGAGTTAATCACATAATGTCCCGCTGAAATCCTAACCTTTCTAGAAGTCTCCACATTGAGAAGCCTGGCTAAAGAAACTCTACATGAGTAGTGTTCCTGAGCCGTGGGTATTACTAATGCTCTCTTCATACAGCAGGTTCCCACTGTTTCCAGTGAATCAGCCTTAGAAGAAAGTGGTAAACTTGGCTTATAATTTTCAAAGCTTTGCATGAGGTATAATGGCCTGACCCTGTGGCTCAAAGTCATCCATTGGTTTTAATTGCAAAATGCCTGCTGACATAAATAAATAACCATAGTGGGTTTTGGGCAAGCCTTTTCTCTATGAATACAATACACTGTCATCTAAAAAAAACCCCAACCTAAATAACATTAATCCTTTGCTACTGCCTGAGTGCTTTTCTTCCAAGGTTTTTAACATATTCAGGCACTTGAGTGCATTTGGTTTCACAACTTGTTTATATCATAGCCATATGGATCATAAAACTTCGGCATGTCCTCAAGATTAAACAGAATACTGTGGAGGAAGCACGACTATCCAATTCCTCTGAGTTAGAATACAAAGAACTCTTAATTCTTTAGCTATGGAAGATGTTATTCCTTGCCTATATCTATAAATACTGTAGATGTAGAGAGAGAAAATACATACAGAGTATACTTTTAACAATACAATATTATCATAAAATCATGGAGTTTCTCAAGCTGGAAGTGACCGATAAAGATCCCCAAGTCCAACTCCATGCTGCTCAGAGGACTCCCTAACACTAAACCACGTGGCTAAGAGCAGGATCCGGAGTGCTCCTTGACCTCTGACACACTTGGTGCCATGATCCCTTTCCTGGGGAGCCTGTTCCAGTGACTGAGCACCCTCTCAACAAAGAACCTTCCTCTGATGAAACTTCACTCCATTTCCTTGTGCCCTATCATTGATCATCAAAGAGAGGAGATCAGCACCTCTCCCTCCACTGCCTGCCTTGAGGAAGGTGTAGACTGTGTGGAGGTCACCCCTCAGCCTTCTCCAGTCTGAACAAACCAAGTGACCTCAGCTGCTCCTTGTAAGTCTTGCCTTTGAGGCCTTTCACCACCTTGGTCATCCTCTTCTGGGCACACTCTAGTATTTGATGCTTTTCTTATACTGAGGCCTCCAACCCAGCAGACAGTGCTCATCGTGGGGCTGCACCAGAGCAGAACAGAGCAGGACAATCCCTTCCCTCGACCAGCCGGTGATGCTGTTCTTGATGTACCCCAGGACATAGTTGGTCTTTTTTGCTGCCAGGGCACGGCTCACTCACATTCAACTTGGCATCAAACCAGACACCCAGATCTCGTTCCCTGTGGCTGCTTTCCAATCTCTTGACCCCCAATATTTATGTATAACCAGAATTATGCTCTCCTAGGTGCAGAATATGGCACCTGCTCTTGTTAAATTCCATATGGTTGGTGATTGCCCAGCTCTCAGGTCTATTCACATCTCTCTGTAAGGCCTCTCTACACTTAAAAGAGTCCACGGTATCTTCTGGTTTAGTATCATTAGCAAAATTAATGTACATTTAACTACTGCATCCAGATCTTTACTCCAGGTAGTCAGATACTTTAAATGGAATAGTCACCCCTTGTTTTGAGAAGCTGGTACCTTAGGGCTCGTAGATTAGCTTCATTGACTCAAACTGGAGCAGAATTAAAGCATTCCTGAAAAAAAGTGTGACCTTCTTCTTCACAGTCTTTCAGCTTTGAAGGTAAATTATTAAATCCACAGTTTTTAAAACTAGTTAACAAGTTAAAACAATCTATAATGGTATCTTCCAATGCTAATTAATTTTTCTATATACAAAAATTTCCTTTCAATCCTATTCAATCTCTACAAAGATAAAATATATTATTAATCCACTTTATCAAGTCTGACTGAATAGAACTTAATTACAAAGATGTCTTCAACAAATTTCATTTGAGGTTTCTGCATTTTGAGAAATTCAAAACACTACATGTGAAAATCTGAAGCATGCCTTCAGTTGAAGGCAATCTGCAATGGACTGGGAATAAAACTCCAAAACTTCACAGAAAGCCTGAGTGAACAC
The DNA here is from genome assembly GCA_013397915.1 of Daphoenositta chrysoptera. NCBI lineage: Eukaryota > Metazoa > Chordata > Aves > Passeriformes > Daphoenositta > Daphoenositta chrysoptera. The sequence goes on along the minus strand of VZRO01007940.1, from coordinate 1,328,046 downwards.
TTACAAAGTAGATGTGATGAGCTGAAATCTTCTGTGCCTGTAGGAAAGGTGCAGAGGGAGCATTGCCCCTGGTGATTTGTCTAGTTTTATTGTTATTCCAGTCAGTGGGTTCTAGTAGCAATTACCAATTGTGTGTTCTGGTATGTCCTGAGCCATTCAGCACCATGGTCTATATGACACAGCCCTCTCCAAAATCAGATTATTATTAAATTCTCATGCCATGCTTAGTGTAAAGGTAAATAATATACAGAATTTATCCACATTCATTATGGGCAATTGATTTCATGGGTCTAACTCAGAGTAAAAAGATAACTCAAGGCTTATACTTAGATATACACATGAACTGCTTTAGTTAGAGGGAGATAAACTATGAGTTAAAGCAACTCCTCAACTGAAATAGTGAAGTTGCAAAATTTTAGAGTGTAAATAAGAGAACTTGCAATACATTACACAGACCCTAAATGCTGTATAGAAACTCTTAGTTTTTTGGTTTGTTTGGGTTTTTTAAAATTTCTTATGTAACAGCCAGGTCTGTTTTGTAATTTAATTCTAAATCAGGGTCAAGCAGAGCCTTTTACTAGAAATACCATCTTAATGCGAAAAGGACATGGAAAAATCCAGTTTTAAAGCTACAAGATTACTTGCCAATAGGGGTGTAGGGTTAGATTTATTGAAAATAAGTAGCATAGATTTCTTAATAAAGGGGTTTATGAGGTATCAAGGAAATCTTTTGACAGTATTGCTAACACCTGGAGAAGGCCTTTTTGTTTCATACAACTACTGTAGTTCCTACCATGACTGCTCCCTTGGGGACTATTCATTGTTTTCCTCATTAAACTTTTCTGTAGGAGGAAAAAGACATCAGAGGACATCACTGGTCTTTGACAGAGGTCACTATTAAGCATTACCATCTATTTTTATCAGCTGGTAGGCTTTTTCCTGGTTTTGTTAATTAATTTTTGCCTAATGCTTGATGCTACAATTAGCAGATCAGTTTGTGTGAGGGAATGACATTAAAAAAAAGTACAGGTACCTTCATGCTGTCTCTTGCAAATTTGGCTATCAAGAGTCTGAAACAGATCTTTCTGCACGCCCAGAGTAGTCACACCAACAGATGTACTCATATTTACACCTGCACCCACGGACATGACTGAATTACATTCTTGCCCAGAGTTCCACTGTCTTGAAGACAACGATCCATATGTGATCCTTCAGTGGTTCAGATGGTAGGATCAGGGCATTAAGTCCTTATGCTATGCTTAGAAGTAGATGATTTGGATCACTGACTAGTACCTTGCTAAACTTTTCTGAGAGAAAAAGAAAACAGTAAAAAGGCATTTTTATTCTTGCAACACTGGGGATTTTTTTCCAACTTCTGTATCTAAGCAGCTTAAAATTCAGATTTCCTTTCTTTTCTTATGAGTTATCACGGTCGCTCTGACTTCGCATTTCAGTTTCTTATCAGATAAGAGTGTTTATGGTTGAGTTATAACCTTCTGAAACATAAGGTTTGTGACCAAAATGCTGACAACTGTAACCATTGCCTAAACTGTGGGAACACAGTGGGATTTGAACTTCATACCTTAAATGATGAAATAATTGTTTGGTTTTTTTTTGTTTTTTGTAGTTCCTGCTTTGCGGCATATGTGGAATATTGTGCGCCAAAAAAAAGTCTGGACTTGTTGTAAGTTTTTTCACTGCATCTATAACATCTGAGTATTTGAAAGGCTTATTTATCTAATTTGAACTCTTTACTGGGGGCCTTCTTAATCCAAGTGTTTTTGATAAAATGTTATAAAAATTGCAAGTCAGCAATCCAAAAAAAAGAAATCAGCACTTTGGAATAATCATAAAAAACAAGGCAATTCTGAAATGGCCTATGGAGGTCATGCTATTTAAGCCATACATCCCTATTTATCCATATCTGGATAAACTTTGATGGGAAACCACTTGGTATAGATTTATGTCAAGTCAATAAATGCTTCTCAGTAACGTCATTGGAATGTATCTTCTCTCCTTCAAAAAACAACACTGGGTTGCCATCTCAATAAGGCTGCTGACCAAGTTTGTTCTTAGATAATATAGCTGTTAAGTGTTTTAATAATTTTGTTTAATAATCTGAAACATGTGTAAGTAAGTTTTAAAGTGATGGAGGATGTCTCTTTGGGTACAGTAATTTTCTGACTGCAGAAAAATGGTGTTATTACTCAACACGTTGCAGAAGAACTTTATGTTAAAGACATAGTCCTATTGTAAGTGATAATGCCAGTCCTAATTCTGTGTCAGCTTGATTATTCTGCCACATAGAGATGGAAGTCACATAAAACCAGTATAAGTGGGATGGGAATCAAGGGTTCTCTCCGATTATTTTTTAATATCAATGAGTTATCCTAAACCCTGTTAAAATGACAGTTCTATTTTTTACAACATGTGTACCATAACCAGTTTCTAAAAGCCACCTGTTCCAGAGGTCTCATGGAAAAGTCACTTGCCAGTGGACTGCAATATACATCCTCAATGCCACATTCCTGATGAAATTCTCATCCCAGCTGTGTACAGAAGTAGTCTGTAAGACTCCATAAGTTTTTGCTACCACTTTAGATAAGTACATGTACAAGGCCATATCGAGGAACATCAAAGGCCCATCTAGATCATCATCTGACAGGTCAGCAGTATCAAGGGAAGTGAATAAGACAATCATTTAGCACTGTCTCCATAATAAGGTCTTTTGCTCCTGAATCATTTGTGGTTAAAGCACATCCAGAACCAGCATAACGTCTTTGCAATTAAAAGCAATAGGAGGTCTTTAAATATGTTTCATTGATTTCAGCCTGTTTCACAGCCTTCTGGAATTCCCAGGAATATTTTAGCCAAGTTAAAATCAAGCAAACCAACCAACCATATAGTCACCAAACTGACCTTCTGTAAAGCAGCATCACAGATTTCTTTGGTGTTTCTTTTGCTTCTTTGACCAGCACATTCACCGTGAACAGTTTCAAAGACCCTACAAAAGCTGCAGAAAGTCTCCAATCTGCTGTCTGACTGAATAAATTATAATTGAGCAGAAGGCAGAGTCAGACGGCACACAAAGCAAGAGAGATTCACTACAAATACATGAGGTATTCCCTCCTGAGGCATGGTGATAAACTGCACAATAGAAAATTACGACACATTCTGTCATGTTACTGTTTACATGAACAGCTGGAAATCAGATTTGGGTCCTAGCAGTCCTTCCATTGAGTAGGTTTTAACTTTACCTACTCATTTTACCCAACTTTTTCTTACATGCACAATCAATCTAAACTCTTGTATACCAGAAGGTAAAGTATTCCCTTGGAGCAATGTGGGAGCTAAGAGAGTTAAATAAATGTCTGTGCAGTGTTTTGCAGTCAATGATGCTATCAAAGAATTGAACTATGGTTAGTCTCATATTTTATAAGCATGAATCCATCTCTGAAAAATTACTGTGACATAACCTCTCTTGTCTCTCCTGACAGATGATACTTTTTTCTGCCTGTTGCATCTGCGGACTAATAGGAGGAATCTTAAATTTTCAATTTCTTCGTGCTCTGACAAAGAAGTCATCTGCTCTCTATTCTTTGCATCTTGCCTCCATGTCTCTTGCATGCATTGGAATTGGTGGTTGCACCCTTTCTTCATGGCTCACTTGTCGACTAGCCAGCTATGAACAAAGGCGAATGTTCTCAGAAAGGGAACATTCATTGCATCACTCCCATGAAATGGCAGAAAAAGTGAGTTGTGTGTCTTCCCTTATTTGTTCTGCTTCTCCTGAAATGTTACTGTATGTGTTAACGTTTACAATTGGCAAGAGATGTGTTCAGTTTTCAGTTTTATATGAGAAAGAGCTTCTGGAAAATGAAATGCTGCCATTCTGTGTAAGCTTTATTATGTTGCATTATACGGAGCTATTTTTAGGTACTGTATATTTGCAGTACATCCATTTCAATGAAGTACATCCATTTTCAACATAATTCCATTGTATAGCTATTCAAGGGCTTAGCTGCTAAATATAGCACCTCATAAATAATTGGAAGCCTTATTAATATGGATTATCATGTATTGTACTGTGAAAAAAGCACAGAAAGCTTTCTGTAACCACATCATTGCATGCTTCCAGGATTTAATCAATTTCTTCCTCTCCCAAGTACTCAGCTTATAAATTAGGTTATTTAAACAGAAAAGCCACCGTTCACAAACCTAGATGACTTAACCTAAGCATCTAAGGGCATATTTAGCCACCAAAATGAAACTGGTCTCATTTGCAGCAGCACTGAGCATTTACTTCCTTTCTGTATTAACAGGAAGCCTACCAAGGCATATAGGAACATATTTAGGTGCTGAAACTGAAGCTCCCAAAGCTGATCACATGGGATCAAAACACTTAATTGAATGGAATTATTGAGATCACTTCCTTGACTTAACAGATCTAAATAATATTTGAGGAGTTAAGTGTTCGCTGTAACCCTGTGCTTTGCATTTGGACTTAGTATCCATCCAATGCCTTTCATTTGAGAAATGAGCATAAAAAAGAACAAAAGTCACGTGGACTGCCCACCTAAATCTCCACATGCAAGTTTGCATTACTGTTAAGTTCAAGAGTCTGTTGTCTACTGAAACCTCTGAAGAGCAGACCAAGAATTAATTTGCTCAGACTGTAGAATTGTTTCCAGATTCCCTGACAAAATATGATATAGAAGTTAAAAATGACTCGTCACTATCCTTTGGTTTCTTAACTGACATGAGACTCCAAGTAGAAATATAGACTGAATTAATCTTAGATGTTTGGAACATGTTTTAAAAAGAGGATGTTTGAAACATTTTGAAAAGCTGATGTTTTAAAAAGTTAAATAGTAGAGGTTACAACAGTAACATAAAGCAGGGTGATAAAAATCAACAGAAGAGATACATTTCTCCATCTCATTTTAAAATGAAGAAGAATTCTGATGACCTATTAGGCAAATATGATGGTCTTGCTGATGGAAGGCTAGATCTTGACTTTCAGAGAGACTCCTGGCTCAACAAGGACAAAGGTGGGAGAAAAGAAGAGAGGGAAAGGAAGAAGAAATGGCTTGGAAAGAAAAACCTTTCAAAATAAAAAAACCTGCCAACCCTATGAATTTGGGGTGAGGATGACCATGTATAGCAGTAGTTCACTGCCTACCTTCCTGGCCTGTTGACCTACTGAGCTTTTTGACACTTAGCAGCAAGGACAGCCAGGTGTCCACTTACCTTGGGCCACGATGCACGTGCAGAGCAACCCTTTTGCAGACGCTCAGCGGATGTGGGATGTGCCCCAGCGATGGCAGACTCCCTGCAGGTCTGCTGTAGGGCCACCATGCACCTACACATGGCCTCACTCGGGACTTCTGAGACCCACAGACTGCCTGCTGATGGCAGGGCTGAGTACACTAGCTCAGGGCATGCCCCTAAAAGATAATGAAGTCTACTTAAAAACTTACATTAAATTAAACCCTAATTTAGAAAATAGCTTTAAAGTGTTTTATATATAAGAGTATATTGTATATTTATACTGATATACAGTAATATAGACATGTACTGCATGTGCATTTGTTTGTGCTATATTTATTGTATAATTGTTATATTTATATTAGAGATTGAGGGGTATTGAAATAACCGACCTGCCCAGCTGTCCGGTGATTCCCCCGACACCAGAGTTACCTCCAAGGTACGCTGAACACTAGGGAGCTACCATGTTGTTATGTCACTTCAGGAAGGGCCACCTCTACGAGGAAGTCATAGTTTCAGCTAATCAAAGTTGGCTGATGCTGTGATGTCACTCTGAGGCAGGAATGGTGCTTCCAGGTAGTGACATAACTCTACGTGGTGAACGCTGCAATCTGGAAGTAAGTTGAGTATTTAAAATATTCACCTAGTTATAGGCATCCAAATACTCTTATTTGGATGTAGCCACCATTGATTCACTCTGCTTCTAATCTGTGTGCTCCTTCATTCCCTGAATTCAGCAACTTTGTTTTTTTAATTAACATTTTTTTAAAAATAGAAATATTGGGGAAAATAAATGGGTTTTGATGTTTTCTGAAATTATGATGCTATTCTAATAGCTGATGTCTGCAGATGATTCAAGTGATGAAGCTGACAAAAGGAAACTCATGAGTAGCCTTCTGACAGATCATTACTATCAAAATATGGCTGACTGATAGTTACTATTAAATTACTTTGGTATTCTTGGTTCCTTTCCCAGCTGACAGATATCTTCAGTGTAGATCCAACAAAGGCTTTAGGCACCCACAAATAAGCATATTTTAGTGCCTTGTTCCAGAGCCGACAACCCCAGACTGGGATCCACAGTCCAGTGTTAGGCATGCATGTTCCTCTTCAATGTATGAGGAGAATAAGGCACAATACCAAAACATCCAACACCATCATCTGCAAATGGAGAGCTGGGTGGTAGAAAATACTCAAAATTAGTTTCACACCTGATTTTCTCTGAAGTTTATGCTTGATTCAGGAGTATTAATTGGCAAGGCTACTTGGTTTGATGACCCTAAGCTTACATTGTAGAGAAGAATAGAACATCCCTTCTTTCAAAAACTTCAGAGGGAACCATTAAGACCTGTGATTTACTTTAAAATGTAGCTGGGAACACCTGAGAAAGGAAGCATCAGTGCTTTTTAACTTTATGTTACTCTGAGTTCTGGTATCTGCTTGTCAGATATTGTGGATTAAAATAAGAGACGGACAGAGTAAGACTAGTAATAAACACCAGGTTGTATAATTTTCTTTTTTTTACCACAAATCTCAGCTACTATGCTATAAAGTCGGGCTCTTTCTTTCTGTCTTTTTCTCTCTCTCTGTCTAGCCCAATGAATCTTGTTTCATTTTTTTACAGAAGCTTCCACAGGAAAGGGGACAAACAAATCCCTTTTATTCCACATTTTCTCTAAGTGTACCTAGGAGGAAGAAGAGGTGAATTTAATCTTTCCATTCAGAGAAGAGCCTCTGGTCGTCATGCAACTATTTTAGAACTAGTCCAACACTGGCACTTCTACCTCATCTACCTGAATTTTAGAAATATCCCAAGCTGCATTTTTACCTGTACCCATTCCTCTTGCCTTAGCTGAATGTTCTCTGTCATTGGACATAAGCAGCAGATCACTTATTTCTGCATCCAGATTCAATTTGGTCTGACACAGGCCTGGGACTGCTCAGAATAAGTTAGTTCCAACCATTAGCTCAATGTGGCTATGCAGCCTTGAAGATCAGGGAACTGTTTAATTAATGTAGCCATCTCTATGCTTAGACAGCTGCTAAGGGGGCATTGTATGGATTTCAATATGAGAATTAGAAAATCTATCTCTGAACAAATCTTGGTTTAGCTGCTCTAGGATTCTGACTCATGAGCCGGTCAGCTTACTCTGGGATGACTCACCTGCCACTGGAGAAGCAATCCCCAAACTGCTAAAAATTGTAGACTGGCATATTAAGGGAAAACTAAAATCAGTTTTGTTTTCCCAAGGGAAAACAAACAGTTAAACCCCTTAGGTCCTGTTTGGATGTAGACCTACTTCCCAAATGTCTATTTCAGCAAGCACTGAATGGCATCTGTTTGTAGCAAGTCAGCACAGACAGAGGTGTGAATGGAAACAGAGACTTTACCATTTTGTTCTTTTGTAGATGAGCACACAAGCTTGAGTTGATGTGATTTCAAAGGACATCACAAACTTGTACAGATGCCATCAATGCTGTATATGTGGTCTGAGTGTAATGTCAACTCTATCATTTTTAATGAGTCTATCAGCTTTCAAATGTACTTAATTTATGTAGGAAGAAATCTAATTTTTTTTATAATGAGATTTATCAAGCTAAATAAAAATGTAAAATGTTTCTGAACTTTTGAAATTCAGAGTTTGTTCAAATTTCATCACAACCTTAGATAACTGAATTTTGAACACCTTACAATAATTCTAATTTTAATTAATGTTTTCTATTCTTGTTCTAGGAAATGACAGACAACCTAAGCAATGGTGGCCCACATCTGATTTATAATGGAAGTGTATATTAAGAAATTTTTAAAAGTTCCATGGAAGGAAGTGGTTTTAGAATTTTCTTCAGGAAAAAATAGACTCCGAGAAATTAAAAAATGAAACTCTCTTAGCTTTTATGGCTCAAATGTCACAACTGCAGACCAGCACAGTTGCAATTCCCTTTTAGAACCATGTTCAAAATTTGTCTCCTAAACATTTTGCGGATATACAATATTTATTCATTTCCTGGCTACTCTCTTTCAGTTTTTTGTCTGAATAATCTTTCTGAATTGTGATAGTATTTGAAATAACCTTCTCAAGACTCTTATTCTCATGAAGACTCAAAAATCAGAAAAAAAATAAACGGAACTGCATTTAGTCCACTCAAAGGAGAAGGCAGAGGAAGAATGGCTCAGGGGAATCTTTTTCTCCTCTCCACTTAGCAGCATCTGGTGTAATATGGTGGCTTCAGATCATGGCATGGTACAGCAACACATCTGCACAGTCCCTCTCCTCACATTTTGAATGCATCCTGCCTCAGTTTTCCCAGCAGATCACATCAAAAGAGAGTGCAAACTCCTCTTCCAAACAGCTCCCATTTCACATCCAGAGTGTAAATGAACAGTGTGCTGAAAACAACACCGATGTCTTTGTTTTGAAAGACAGAATGCTCTAAGAATGCCATAAATCAAAACCTCAATAATGCCTTGTTGTAAAGAAACTGTAAATATTTCCAATTTGTGAATGAAGTATATTTCGTAATTTGTTCATAAAAGATGACAAATAAAATGAAATCTAAACCAGAGATTTTAGAGAGATTTTGGGTTTTTTTTCCTGTTAGAATGATCTTGCAAAGCTGAACTGTCATGCTTGCAGTTCAGCACAATATATTGAAAATTTTCTATTAACAGTGAAGCAAGCTCAGAAAGGAGAAAAATGAAGGCTGAACAGAGTCATGGTCAAGGTCAGAAGCTACTGGCAATTCTCCACACCCACAATAAATTTGGGGGGTATGTTGAAGCAGCAGATATGTTAAGGCAGCAGCTTTAACTGACCCCAAACTTTATTGTAGAACCTTGTGGTTTGTATAGCCATGAAAAATGGAAGATATGATCTGTAACAGAACATTTACAGCATAATATTAATATAAAATACTCATATAAAATCACTCATACATTACATAGTGAGTCTATGACTTTGCAGTATTGCCCAGCACAGCAACACGAGTTTCAGATGTGAGCATCACTGATGACTGGCACATTTGGTGATTTATACCCATGTTCCCAGACAGATATGAATATTACTGTTCAGACCACGCTGTAAAAACCTCTATAAATTACATGAAATTGTTTTGTGAATCTGTATGGTATAAAATAATCTTTAAAGCAACTATCTTATAATGTTTGAAGACCATAAGGGGGCTTCCAATCTAATTACAACATGAGCACTATCTTCACTGCAAATTAGGTCTCTCACTTAAACTCCGTGCTTCTTAATTGGATGGCTAAGCTTATCAGTCAAAAACCAGTGTACCTTATAATGCTTCTCTTCACTTACTTACTGTCCCAAAAAGCTTTTGAATTTCCGCAGAGGCCCTGATATACTAGTATTTATTACATACCTTAGAAATTGCTAATGAGACTGTTCAGGTTCATTAAGAATACAGATATTGTCATAGCAAAACAACTAGATGTTAAGGTATCTCTGCTCAAGGAGGTGCTCCCCTTTCCATGTACTACCAGTCTTTAAACTGTCTCCTTCACTACATTACAGATTGATTGTGCTCTTTACAGGTGCCATTGTCCCTTCAGTTTGATACTCCTCTTCCCTTGCAGCAGGAAGCATGAGATGTATCTGTCCCCAGTACGTGCCCCTTATGGGAGCGTTTTTGCTGCAGCTCTGGACACAACCTGCCAAAGCAGGACCACGGTATAAATGGGTGCAGAGATTCACATACGTTGAAAAATGCTCATTGAACATACAACCTGAGGAGGTGGTTCTGTAACATTCCTTTCCTCACTGTCTCAGCAAAAAACATGTAAAAGGGCCTTATCAAATAAAATCAAGAGTAAATAAAAAAATTACTCAAATATCCACCTTGGAACTGCCCGGCTGAGGTTCATCACTAGCTTCATAGCACAACTATAATATCACAGTTCACCAGAGTCTCTTGTGACACTTCAAGACTAGGAACGGCAGCTTCAGATCCTGGAGTAGTTTGGAGTTGCAGTTCAGAATCTGCTCAGGAATGACAAGAAAGTACTGGCCATAACACCACCCAGTTATTTACCACAAACACTTAATTTCCTGGCACATTAGTGAGGGTATGGGATAGTGTAGGGAAATAGGTGGTTCTATATCCAACACAGCAGTGCAGTACAACAGCCTCTTTGGAAAGGAAAGGAGGATACATTCTTTAAGGTCATAATGTTTGAAGCCTTGATGTAAATTATGAAATACCACCACACCATCTCTGCTGCATTCACAGAGGTGCTGGAAGGAGAGAAAAGAGATCTGGGCCCCAAATTCAATTGGTAGGGTTTTTTCCTTCTTTTGAAGCCAAGCCTGTAGAATGTAGAAAAACTGGCTGGTCCCTGCATTAATAAAAGTTTTGAAAATGCAAATCTGGAATTTAAAAGACTTGGGAACAAATGTGACAAAGAGTGCTGCTACTGAAGACATAAAAAGAGGATCAGAGTTCTTATATTCAAAGTAAATTACCACAATATGTGTATGCGGTAGGGGAATTCTGGGAAAAGTTTCCCTTTGTTTAATGGTTTTGTTCCATAATTGCATACAGAATTTAACTGTAATGGAAGCATTCTCTGTATGTTTTCATTACTGGTACAGATGAAAGGAAATTCATTCCACTTATCCAACTGCATGGAAAACAAAACTTTCTCTTTTCAGACTGTGACCAGCCAGTGTATCTACAGCAATAGCTTGAAGGCTGGGCATCAAAGTCATTTTCAATCTAAATAGGATGAAACATATATTGCCGTTGACACAGACACAGTCTGATTCATGCTGCTTTAAAATCAGATGCTGGCTCAGATTCTCTGAGATATTCAGCTGTAATTCACTAGCTCAAGCAGCACTTTTCCTGGAGGAACTTACTTATTGAACTTTGTGCAGAGGACTTAGCTGGTAAGTCCTTGATGTATGCTGTATTACCTCAGGCTATATTTTAGGTTATACTTTGCATTTCCTTGAACCTTGATGAGAAACACACATTTTGAATTTACAACAATCAGTAGTGTTTATTGCAAACTGTGAAGAAAAGTGCATTAAATATGTTTTAAATCTCTGTCTTGCACAATCTTCCAATATGTATTTGTTATATTAGGACATATGAATTTCCCTTCAGATGTTCTGGAGAGGCATGAAGAACAGTGGAGCAGGCCACATTCAATAGGAAATTGATATACATTAAGCCATAATCACAAACAGTCATGCTTATACCAAAACTTTCCCTGACAGTGTGATTTTAAAGATACAGTGAAAAGAGAGTCTAATGGTTTAAGCCATTTTTAATCCTTTCAGATCCCAGTCCCAGCCAGGTTAAGGAGTTAAAAGGTGCCTTTTATAATTAGATGCTTAGAAATAGCTAAAAGCAGACTGGTATTAGGCTACCATATCATTGTAGATATTACTGCATAATATTCCTGCCTAAAATGATTCTGTCTAGCTTTCCTTTTCTGAATCAAAGAGACATCTTTAGATCCACTATAAATCTCAAACAACCAACATGTATAATCAAAGATGTTGTAAAATCTGGAGAGAGATTTTGAGGAATATTTTTAGAACTTGTACAAGGGCTAACCAGACAGACATGGCGTTGCCGGGGGACAGAAAAAAAACAATAAGAAGAAAATAGCAGAATATTTTTTGTAAAACATAATTTGATTGAAGACGCTAAACCCATCCTAGTTTAATATAATCAGCCTGAGGAGCTCTAAATGACCTTGGGAAGCTTGCTCAGACAGGCCTTTTTACTCCTAATTATAAAATTATGAGAATGCAATTTGGTTTTCTGAAGGAAAAAACAAGGAACTGGATGAGATTAATCAGTAGTTAGAATTTCAGGAGATGGTGTGTGCCTGGAGAGACTTGCTTGGCTATGAAAGTGTTGTTCTGTTACAGAAAGAAGCAGCTTTGAGCTGGAGCAGAAAGTCCAGAGGGCTTCACCAGGTTCTCTCCTGCCACCTCTCACCAAAGCAGTCATAGAAACACTGAAGACACAGCATAGACAAACCTCGCTCTGCCAGAGAATTAACAATAAGCTGTGCAGAGCACCCTCACAATTGCTCTGTGGTTCCCTCAAATGAGCTCCAAGCATATACACAAGTGGCAGGTTTTTTGATTTTTCCCCTTACATTACATTTGATTTTGATCTTTTATGTCCTTTAACCTCAAGTCATAGCAGGCTGCTTTAGTGACTTCCACATCAGTGCAATTTCGCTTCATAAGCAGTAGAAAGTTTGGGTTTGTTTTTTTTTTCCCCAGAGATGACTATGAAATTCATTTAAAATCCTACCATAAACTGCAAAATATGTATTTCTAAAAACATATGCACTTATGGCATTTTGAACAGGTTGACCAGGTGCATTAATTAAAAATAACTTCATCTGCATCTTGAAAATAGCTTTTTTAATGAACTGGAATAATGTGCAATGGGAACACGGTAGGAAGGCAGGGACAAAGAGGCACCATAAGCACAACTGAAAAGCTGCATATAATTCTGCTGATATAAAACAGGTATAGGAACCAACACAACTTCCTTCTGCACCCTTAAGAAATCATACATACCCTAAAAAAGATCTAAGAACCATTAGGATTTCCTACCCTCTTTCCTATGTCCCAGGGCTAGTAGCTAGTGTGAGAAAATCAAATTATGTTACCAGGACCACAAATTTGTTCAGCTCCTTTCCCACATCATTAGGTGAACCCTTTTTTCTCTCCCTTCCACTTCATGCTGGCTCAAGCTAGGAAATCATGTCTTACGTCTACCCTTATCTCTTCTCTTCAGATAAAATGCAGCTGTCTCCTTTGAAGTGTTTAGCATTGAACCAATTCTTACCTTTCTTTCCCAATGAAAGGAAACACTGATCATTGCCTTCATTTTACAGTGAGATTGCAAACAGGGCAAATCTAAATCTAAACCATGAAGTCCAGACATGCAGACTGACAGTATTAAATTCCTGTGGTTTGCTACATTACTGATATCATTGCTGTCTTCCCCCCTAAATCCAGGAATAAACTCCAGGAATGCTGATAGCTAGTATTTTTGAGGACTATTTATTAACTGTGTAGCACCCTGGAAAAGTATGTGTCAAAGCTCCTTTTTTAACTAGTACACACGAAGAACAGTAGGTTAATATTTATACCCACACCATGATGGCAGCAGCAGAGATCTTAAAATGGTCCAAGAGTTCTGGACCTAAAAGGCATGGGATTCTGCATGATTGTGTTTATGCAATGGATTGGTTTGCTTCTATTTTATGCCTGCTAAAAATAATGTATAAAAGTATGAAGAAAATGAGTTTGTAAATTAAGACATTCAAACATGAAGAAGTACCTGAATGGATTTTATGATTAACTTTTCCTTCTGTATAGCACAAGACAAGGTTACTTCATCTGATAATACTTTTACCAATGAGCACAATTTTACCTTATTCCAATAAGTACAAACTTTCCCACTTGAAAGTGATTTGTTTCTGTGCAGATTTCCCAGGCACTGGCTCTCACTATGCTATAGTCTGCTAAATTAAGGAGCCTGGGACAAATTGGGACCAAGTAATTTCTTAACCTTCTCTTGGGCTAGCTTCTTAAATTCCCTCACTTTGGGGCAGATTCCAGACTATGTATATGTATATGTATATGTATATGTATATGTATATGTATATGTATATGTATATACATAACTTCTTTCCTAAATCCTTTAAAATTTTCCCATGTAAATTTATTCTTTCTGTCCTGTGCATAGGAATTATGTCAGTATCTTTAACTTCTTACCCCATCCATCCCTGCCTTACCAAAGTTACATTGGACCAACAGATAGTAGGTTGAGTTCTCATCTCATCTCCTCTCAACTCTCCTTGATTACTTTGAACTAATCTTTATCCTACAAGGATATTAAAATTGAATAAAATTTCATACTGTATAAGCTTTCTCTCCCCAGTTTCTTGTCAGACAAAAAGCTTATTTTACCCATAGAGTAATGAGGAAAACAAGGAATTATTTTATATTTCAGAATCTGTCTCCTTCCCTGATTTCATCAATGGATAGACAGATCTCTTGTGTGAATTTGTCGCAGGCTGGCAAGTTTAACACTGATGCCCATACACCTAGGATCTTAAAACATTTACACTGTGCCAAAAGGAATTCTGCAGAGCACAGATGCAGAGCCAGTCACAGTGAAGTTGCACCATTGAGGCGCCCCTGGCCCGAGCTTCTGGGCCGTGCGGGAGGTGGGGCTGCCAGCCCTGAGCACAGACCCGCACTGGGATGCAGTGCCCTGCAGGCTGCAGCTCGCCTGCAGGAACGCGCTGGGCGCCACAGGCACACCCGCACCGCTCCACACCCACGCCTGGCTCGGCACAGGCAGACCCCTGCTCTCGCCAGCTGCCAGAGCCAGCTCTCAAACGAAGCTGAAAGACTACGCAGGCGTTACATCCCCGTCCGTTCAGAAGAAAGATGTTTCCCTGACGTTGAACGGTGTGCTCAAGCGGGAATGACCTTTCTTGCCCCTCTCAGTACACACGTTGGCTTTTTCAGAGCCTGCGCCATGTGCTTGAGTCACAACAGTCTCTTGGCAAGTAAGGGAACCAGAATGAGAATCCAACAAAACGGCTTCAAGGATAAATAAATATTAATTCAATGCAATTTGTCTTTCAAGAAAATGTTGCAACAGCCTTGACTCTGTGGTTATTCTATGGCTGCAGTGATGAGATTGTCTAGGCACAAAGGAGCCAGTTGCATCTCTGTTGCAAGACTGGAAAATTTGAAAAAAAAACCCCTCTGAGACAAAGGGCTTAAGGGTTTAATGATGTATTGGCACGTCATACCTTTAATGGCAGACAAAAAAACTCAAAAACAACACCCCACATAAAAAAAACCCAAACCAAATCCAAAAGCAAAACGAAACCAAAGAAAAAAAATCCCACCAATGTAGGTTTTTTCAATATATCTTTCAGTTTTTCGCTTTCATTGTAACAATTTATTTGTGTGTCAAATTTATTATTTTATGTCAATGCTTGTGACTCCCCAATGCTCTATAGTATTATATTCAATATTTGGTTTGAAAAACCCCACTAACAGAAAAAATATTGAAAAATATTTGAAAGTAATTGTTCATGCTTTATGAACAAAAGGTAGTACGTTCATGTACCTTGGGGTTCAGCTTTTCAAATGCTAAATAAATGCCTCTTTCAGGGTCTATAGTTAAAGATATGCTTAGGAAACTGCTTCCACTTAGAGTAACTGGACCAAGATTTATGTTTAAAGTTAAACCTGGACAACTGTTTCAAATAAGGATTCTTTTGTAATGGCAGCCTAACGCTCAGACAAGTCCAGTGATTAGTAACTATTTTTGTAGTGGTGTCAGTGTGAAAATCAGAGCCTTAACCTGCATTGCCCTGAACACTGCAAAAAATAGTAAGTGGATATGCAGGCACAGAAGTGATCAATCAGAATAAATGAATTTTATAAGTACAGATCTACTGAAGGATAAAAAAAGGAAAGGGACAAAGAGATTTTTGCTGCTTTCTCCCCACCTTTCCATTAGCACCCAATAGTGGAAAATGCCCATTTCCATCAGTCAGTGCAATCACAGCTGCCTTGCCTGCACACTCCTACAAGACAGACTGCACCATCCTCCACCCCTCACAACACCTACACTTATAGTCTGCAATACCTGCAAGCCTTTAAGATGACTCCTTTTAATGGTTTCCTCAAATACACTGCTCTTAACCCCCCAAAAAGGTTCATGCCTGAACACTGCAGGTTTGTTTGGATGAATTTACTTTTGATTTCAAGTAAATGGACATTCTGGGGACTTCCAGGATATATATTGGTCTATCAAGGAATGGAAACATTACAGATGCCCCCCAGGTTACTGGCAAAGAGAGGACGTTCTGTCAAAACAGCACATTTTTTTGGGAACTAAGAATTTAATTTAAAAGCTCCTTCTTTGATGGCACTCATACCTTTGGCATTTACATTTCCAATGTTTACATTTATTTCTTAAGAACACTTAAGTAGAACATTTATTTGCAAATAAATTTTCATAACTTGGCAGACTCGGGTTGTCTTTATAAATATAAAAACTATAAATCGTTTTCCATATAAACATATGTATTATTTCCCACTAAAAGTGTGTGACAGCCATAAAGTTTAATTATTCTCAGTCTATAAACCTGCATGAGAGATCTTCCAGCATAACAAGTCTGCACAGGCATAATTAAAAATATACATGTCCAGTAAAGGTAAATAAATAAAAAGTATCACACCACTTCCCTGGAGTTCAGCTTGAGCCTGGCTGGGCTAGAGAACTCCAGTTTGACAACAGGTCTGCGTTTTCTTAGAAATCCTCCAATGGAGATGGTGAACGTGGACTCAAACTGAGAGTAAGCACAGTTTAGGACCATGTAATGCTAAATTCCACTGATGAGTCCAGCATTAAAAAGCATCAGATGAGGAGCAGCAAACAAGGCCTTGCAAGCCTGGTATCTTATGTCCCTTGCTGTCAGCGTGGAATGTCCAAAGTTTATTTAGGTATTTGGCTAGTTGTGGAGAAAGGGGTGAGCTTTGGCTCTCCAGCGGAAACATTTCTCCTAATCCAGAGCTCAGAATTTTTACTATAAATCAGCAACCTGTAAAAGAACTGGGGACTTAAAAACTCAGGCTACCTCAAGAGGACTTCAGGGTCCTCCTGAACCACACCTGCACAGCAAGAGTCTATTTTGCTCAGCCTGAAAGCATCCAAGCTCCCATTCCGATTTCCCAGCAGCATCCACCGTCTCGGTAAAGGTTACACTGGGAGGCCCTCTTCTGTCGGAATGAAGCAAGAATGATTTACTGCACAGAGGATCATGAAAAGAAGCACTGCTCAGGAAACTACTGACTAGGACAGCCAGCTGCAGGCCTTGATTTTTGCTGTCAGCTTGTTGTAGTTTCTCTCAGATTTGGGTGTTGGGGCTTCCTTCCTCCATCACTGCCTAAGCAGAAAAATTTCTCATGCTCTCAAGTGACTTGGGTAAATGAAAAGAGAATCTGATACGAGAGCAGGATTTTGTCCACATCTCATTTATTTTTTTCCTACTTTCACCAGTGTAGGGAACATTAAAATTGCTTCTCACAGAAGAGTCCCTGACACTCGTGTTTTGTTTTGCCTTGGTTGTTGCGTGATTGGTTGTTTTGGGGTTTTGTTTTATTGGTTGGTTTTGGTTTGGAGGCTGGGGTTTTTTTTTTTTTTTTTTGGTGGAGGGCGGTGTTGGTTTCTTTTTGGTTGGTTGGTTGGTTTCAGTTTTTTTACTATTACCATGACTTCTGAAATCTTGGGGTTTTTACATAAGGGGGGGGTGGATGTAATAGTAAGCAATTGAACAAGGTCAGTGAGAATGTGACTTACCAAACTAAACCATGAACTCAGCAGGAAGTTAAATGAGAACAGAAAATCCTCCCTTTAAATAAGAACAACTTTGCAATTGCCTAAAAATTATGCTACCTTTTCTTTAACCCTGACATTCAGTTCCCATTCAGGCATCAAGTAATACCTAGCACTGATTCATTCAGAGGTGAGTGACGCTCTAACAGTTTCCAAGGTAAGGCAGAGCACATTGGAGATTACCTAATCTACTGAAGGTGCATTTCCTTCAGCACCTACAGCTTCGGTACTCACATGCAAATAGTGACATCAAGCTCTTCAGTATCCACTCAAAATAATGACTATAACCCTTTATTTTCCTGAAGACAGATCATGCTGTTATTGATAGTCAGAGGCTCAGCTCCTCTAGGAAAATCAATTATATTATATTTCTGAAGTAGTATACACTACCTGAAAAGGGCAGCAAAAAAATAATAAATCTAGAATTGTTTTACACTGATGTCATTTTTTTAATACTCATCTTCGAGCAGAGATTTATGAAGAATTTCTTCATCATTTAGGCATATTTTCATATACAAAATACTGATTAAAATAATTAAAAGCTTATCTTTGAGTTATCAAAAGGTATTCCTGGAAAAGGAATCTCAGTGGTTCCTGAAAATAAACAGGCTAAACAGGAAAATGCTATAATGATTACTCAGCCTCTTTGGCCTGCAATATGAAAATAGAATCCCCATCAGATTTGAGATTTTATTTTTCATTCTTGCAGGATGGAAATACAACAAGAACAATTGTTTTGATATTATCCAATCAAGTCCATATTCGATCCAAAACAAAACCGTACATTTCGGAGACTAAAACTAATCACATTTTTTAACTTTGAAAAGAATTGTCTCTCATCTCCATTATATTTGGGGCAAATGCTTCAACTTTTCCAGTCTATCAATACAAAAGCACATTTAACTGCAGAAGAAAATACAGACAAAACCCCCCAGATTAATTTGTTACCCTAAACACAGTTGATAATAATCTACCTGCTAAAGTCTGTAAATAAAATGAAAAAAAAAAATCCACGTAACTGAATTCTTTATCCTTGTTTTTAATTATTTCTCAAGTGTCAACCCTCCTGAAACTCACTTGTAAAAATCAGATTGCAGCACAGGGGTTTGAAAGTAGCCTAGGAGATACGATCAGTTATCCTTCTTTCAAATGGGTGGTTATTTTGGACCTCTCTTGAATGGCAAACTCCTCAGATCTGAGACCTGTTTTCCAAGCCAGAAGAATTACCAGTTTTCCATTTAAAAAACAACAGCAACACAACAACAAAGCAAAATTAGGAATAGCACTGTGCAAGAAAGGTATAAATGCCTCAATGGTGTTCATTACATTTACAAATGCCATCACAATCTATTTGTAACAGTGCTCAGGATATGGGGAGCACTGAAAAGACAGCGTAGGCTACTACTAGTAGAACCAGAACATTATTTTGCCTTTTGCAGTATCTGGAAGAAGTATAGGAGTCATAAAACAGGATGACAAAAAGACATTTTCTACTCTTAAAATAAATAGCAGCTGACTTTTCTGGAGGCAATCCCCTGTGAATCCTTAATTCCCATCTTTCCTGATAATTTTAAAAACACACTGGAGTAAAAGGTTGCTAGAAGTTTCTCAGAGTATAAACTGCAAAATAGCACACACAGATTGTCAAGAGACACCTCATTTACCCCATTTACAACCCGTGCATCCATCTCATTTGTTAGCACCATTCATCAGAAGCATTCACAATGCTGTAGAAAAGCCTTACTGTTCTTAACAGTGGCACAGGCTGCTTTCCTCCCTTGTTTCTGTGGCAACATCACCTCTTGTATTTGTGAGAAAAGTCACATTACCACATTATTTAATCCACTATCTGAACACACTTCACTCATGGGCTGGAAACCACAGGAGAGTCTCAGCATTAGACCAACAGCCAGATCTCCACAGGTCATGATTCCTCTGCTATTGAAACTACACCTCCAAGCACCAGTAGAGCTGGACAGGGGCACCACAGTCAGCACCAGGCATTCTACATCAGGTCCCATCATTTCTACAGATACAAGGCCAGGGACCTACTTGAACACAGGTCTTTCAGTAACACATTTATAGACATGCTATTTTATCTCCACAACAGTGATCGCCAGCCTTATCAGCCATTTCCCAGCAGGCAATAACCTACTCAGAGAATCAAGGGCCAAAGGCAAATCTAGTCAGTCCCCAACTGTTCAAAGATGTCCATCCCAGGCATAGAATCATGGAATTGTTTGGATGGAAGACACCTGGAACGTTGTCTAGTTCCAAGTCCTCCTGCTGTGGGGAGGGATTCCTTCCATTGACTCAAAGTCCCATCCAATCTGGCCTTGAACACTTCCAGGGAAGGGCCATTCACAACTTTTGTGGGCACCACGTTTCAGTGCCTCATCACCCTAACAAGGAAGAACTTCTTCCTCATATCTAATCTAAGCTCACCCCTTTTTAGTTTGAAGCCTTTCCCCCTTTGCCCCATCACTCCACACCCTTGTAAAAAGTCTCCCTTCAGCTCTCTTGTAGGTCCCCTTTAGGCACTGGAAGGTGCTGTAAGGTCTCCCTGGAGCCTTCTCCTCTCCAGCCTGCACAACCCCAGCTCTCTGTCTGTCTTCACAGAGAGGTGCTCCAGCCCTCTGATCGTCTTTGTGACCCTCCTCTGGACTCACTCTAACCTCTCCCTGTCCTTACATCATGAACGTCACTACAAATCAAGACAAATTATTAGCTGAAAGAAATTAACGTAATTGCTGTCTTATCGCATTCTTTCCCTTAACGTTTTTCTAAGTAATTTCCTAGCTATTAGAGATTGACCTACTAATTGCTGACAAAACAAAGCAGAGTCTGCAGAGTGTAACACAGATTACATTTTCTGCCAGGCATGCAGTTACTCTCGTTCTCTCAGATGACGGCCCTTTTCTGTATCAAGGCTTTCGTGTGCCATCTGGTGGACTTTCAGCATTTGGTACATTTTGTTCAAGTACAAATAAAGTCCTGATACACTGTCAGGAGTATCTACCTTCTTTGGCCATTGACAGTATTAGTCTTATCATCCTGTATTTGCTCAAATTAATGTTTGCCTTACAGCAATAACTTAATTCCTCTCACATTTGCAGTCAAGAGAGCCTTTACTACTGTAAATGTTGTTAACTTTAGCTAACCCTTTGCACTGATACATTTTATACGTAATTGAATGGTGGCCCTCTCAAAAATAACTTCCACAAAGCTAGCCTAACAGAATTCCACATATAGGACCACAAGTTGACATCCTCAATAGCCTTTGGATGCTTAGTTCTCAATGACCAAACATGCTAGGATTAGTCTCTATTTGAGATAGGCTCAAAGATATTGAAGCAAACATATTACCACACAACTTCAAACAAAACTTCCTTCTAAGTATGACAGCAACAATTGTCATTAGAAGTACTGTAGGGTTAAAAATGAAAAATGAGAAGCCAGCTAAAATGTTTGAAAAAAAAAGTTCAGAGCACAAGTTTTGTACTGTATCCACCCTTCCTATGCAACTGAGGCATTTCTTCATTCATTTTTTTATAGAGCGCAAGCTGTGGGGTAAGGAACATGCAGTGGGATAAATTTCAAAATGCACTGAGTCCTTTGAGCACACAGTCCTAAGGAGGAGTGTATTTCCTACTCCAGCACACTGCCATGGGCATTCTTCCACTCTGCATGAGATGCACTGTATTCTGTCACACCTAACACTTCCAGGATTTTAAGGCTGGATGAGGGCTGCCCTCTGAATGAATGAGTTGCACCTGCCACAACAGAGCATCAATGAGCAATTGGATGAGCTTTCTACCCAACATACATTGTCAATTCAGAAACTTGGATACAAGATGGCAAAAACTGCATGGGTAGAAAAGACCAGCTGAGAAGTGCTGAAATTTGTGGTTGACAAGGAATCTCCTTTTTGGAATCTGGCCTTCGTTTCACAGAGAAAACAAGACAAACCCAGATAAAACAGAAAGGAAAAGAACAGCAGTGATTGCAAATGCAGCTCTTGGGTTTGGTCCCCATTGTTACTGGCAACCTGACCTCTAGAGAAAAACAGGCTCAGCGCAGTCTTATCAGCCACTGTGGGACTTTGCAAACATACCAACACGTGTGCTGTTTTAGACACTGGTTTTAGCTGCGTTTTTGGACATAGGCTCACTGCAGCGCTGCTGAAAGGCCAGCCAAGACTGACTCTTTAAGCTGGAAGCTAACATCAAGAAGTGAAAAGATATACAACTAGGGAAGAAAAAGAAGCCAAGAAACGAAATGTGGGGATATCAGGATTTAAGTCTTACGGTCCAGATGGTTTTAAGAACTGATCTGTGGCTGGGGGAGGTGGCAGTTGGATCAAGATTCCTTCTCTCATCAGAATATCTTTTACAGAGAAGTAATGAAACTCCAAGTCATACCATTGGTCTGAAATCTCTACAAGACTGCAAGACAACTCTGGTTTTGATACAGACAGACCATGCTGCATCAGCAAGCAGTGTGATCTGACAGGTATGGACCTGCAGAGAAAAACAGCTGGTGCTGAGGCCAGGTATCTACAGTTACAGGATTTCAAACAGGCTATTTTGAATTATCTCTGGCCTACCACATAGCCTTAATGACCACTAGGATTTAAAGTTCATTCTCCTGATTATTTGAGCCTGAAAGGAAATCTGGAAGTCCCAAGAGCACTGTGCAATGAAAACCAGGCACAGTAGCAGCGATAAATGGAGATTCAATTAGAAAGTACAGACTCGATCTCTGTAGGGAATTTTCTGGTGACAGAAGTCCATGGGGATAACCTTGGATAGCTGCAGGCCCTGAGAGACAGAGCCTTTCTGACACCATCTTGTGCAATCTCACTGCAGGGTGAAAGACAAAGGTCCACATTTTTGTTCATGTTGCCTTCCCATCTTAGTTTTTATTTTAAGAGCAGAGGTAGGTTTTTATTGTCCTGGATAAAATTGAGTAGAGCCCTTAGTGTATTATATGTTCTCACTGCAAACTAAATCCACTCATAAATAAGAGTTATAAAACATATATTTCTTTTAGGAATAGAAGTGCATGCAGTCATTGTTTCAGGTCTTTAACCAAGATTGAAAGCACATTGCAAAGTTTAAATATGATCCAAATAGATTAAATAAAAAATACAGTATTTTTTCCAGAAAGCTGAAACCATGTAATATAAAATTAATTTCAACAGACATTAAATACCTTGGAGGACTAAATCCACATAGGAATACAGTTTACAGTAGTTCAAGACATTTTCTCCTTCAATTTTGGAGTTTGGTGCGACATCTGAAAGCCATTTTTATGTCAGTTCTTTCACACTAATGCAACTTTACTTGCAGTAAAGTACTCCAAATTATAACATTTGTTTTACTTGTGAAAGCTAACAATGTCCTGTCTTCACAGTATGTTCAGTCAAAGAAAACTTTCTGGTGATGTAGTATTTGAGTAGTTTCAAAGGCTTTTGCATCACTTAATGTTTTACAGGGAGTTCAAGGATTTCTGGTATCTGATGTAAGACTTGTTTTCACAAAACAACAGTGTTTCTGAGCCCTCCACAGCATAAAAGGAGTTTTAACACCTTTAATGAAACCAATACATCTTTTTTTTTTTTTGTAACTTCCCATGTGGATTCAATCAGTTTGAAAGTGTACATTTGCTGTAACAAGTTAAGTCGATATAAATTAGATTTAAGTCAATGAGAGAACACCTTTTCAACTTTTTGCACGAGTTCAGTTAAATCAGTTTAAAGTAAAATCGTGAGGCAATACTGTGTCACTTTGACTGGATATAAAATCTGAGTGACTTTTCCGGACAAAGTTTTCATTAACCAGCCACAAATTCCATCTTTTACAACAGGACAAGGTTTCTATTCGTAGTATTGCAGTTCACTTTGTAAGTCATTGCAGTGCACAGTGTACCAGCAACCCCTTAGGGGACTTATTTTTCTTCTCCAAAGTGTGTGGTTATTAAATGCATTTAACCACTTCTCACCATATGCACAAACTGGATCTGGGGTCTAGCACCAGAAAACAAATTCTGTATTCTTAAAACTGCTGTATATGAAGAGCGCCACTAAGGTAATTTGTCACTGCGTCTTTTGTCCAGATCACCGAATGTTCAATTTTAATTCACAAGGCCACCGTAGCACATCTCCTGCCCCGGGGCGCACGGGCCTGGTGTCGGTGCCCGGGGCGATCGGGTGCGCCACGGGGCTCCCGCCAGGCCGCTCCGAGCGCGCTGCTCGCGGCCCGCCGCGGGTTCGATCCCCCTGTGCGCCATTCACTTCACAGCTGGGCTCCATCGTCCCTCCGGGGCCCTTCCCCCTCAGAACAGCCGGTGATTCCGAGACGCAAAATCGGTTGGGAAGAGGAAATAAACCACGCCGTCCTCGCGGCACGATCCGACGGGCACGGCACTCCGCGCCTGACGCGCACACCGCCACGCCGAGCCCCACGGAAGTCCGTCACTGCCCGCGGCCGGGCCCGCCCCGCGCAGAGCAGCCGCCTGACGCCATCGCGCGGCGCCGGCGGAGCGCCCGAGCATGGCCNCGGCACGTGGCGCTGCCGCCGCGCTTCCTGGGCCGCAAGCGCTCCGGCATCCGCGCGCAGCTGGACGCCGAGCTCCTGCGCTACTCGGAGAGGTGCGGCCGCGGGGGG
This sequence comes from Daphoenositta chrysoptera, assembly GCA_013397915.1. NCBI lineage: Eukaryota > Metazoa > Chordata > Aves > Passeriformes > Daphoenositta > Daphoenositta chrysoptera. Next base: position 1,303,684 of record VZRO01007940.1, on the reverse strand, counting down.
ACCGCCTCGGCCCGGCCGCCCGGCCCGGCAGCTGACGGTGCCCCCCTCCTCCTTGTCCTTCCAGCCTGCAAGGTGTGCCGGTGGCTTACGACAACATCAGAGTGGTGGGGGAGCTCGGCGACATCTACGACGACCAAGGATTCATCCACCTGAACATCGAGGCGGACTTTATCATCTTCAGCCCCAAGAAAGGGAAGAAGCTGGTGGTATGTGAACGCCTTGGCGTCTCACGGGGCGGGCTCTTTCGCTAAGTGGTCAAAGCTTGGCTTATCTCCAACATCAAGTGGTCTGGGGTTTAGATGTAAACATATTTTAGTTTATATTACCTTATTCAGTTATGAGTAGTTCATAGAAATTTATTAGCAGTTTGTACTAGTACTTTTTACCATAACTTGTCTGTTTTGTCCGTCCCTAGGTTTGTAGAGTTTACGTATAATTATGTACTACTAAAACATTATATCATAAGGATTACATATTTTATAGGGTATCATAACTGCTTGCATCCTGCTGGTGCTTCTTTCTGAAGAGCAGATAATTCTGAATCAGGTGCATTTGTTATAGTGACAGGAATGCTTAGGATGCTCTCATGAGTTCAGTTCCTTCAAGCACAAGAGCAGTTCATCGAGTTGGAGCCTGCCTTTCAGTAAAGGAGGCGTATGGCTCACAGAATAGCTTTAAGCTTGTCAAAACCCTTGCTCAGCCCTTGTGGGTGAAGTATGTTGACAGCTGGCTTACATTCGTTGTTGTGCCATACCTTTTGCAGCATAGCTGGTGTCTTTGTAATTGTGTTTAAGGATGAATGTGCCATCTTCCTAGGAAGAGAACAGAAAAAATTTCAGTGTCTGGCATTCATTCTGTGGTTATAACACAGGTGGATATGGTTTCGCATGCAGATCTGTTAGAAGCCGACTAAATGGAGTATCTAAAAGCTTTTTATGTGTCTTCCCTATCTTCAGCTGCCAAGTAGTGCTGTGCCACGTTGAAGGCCATTTTAGGCAAGTAAATCAGACTTTAAATGGCTTCAAAGCAAAGCTGATCACTGTAGTGTAAAGAAAGTGTTGCCTACTCTGTTCAGGTATTCACTGTAGCTAAATCCCATATTTTGGCTTCTTATCTTGCAGTTCAGTTCTATTTTCAGAGGAATTATATGAAGAGTTACAGGTATAGCTTTGATTTTAGTGAAGGAGACTTAACTTATTTGCATGGGCTAGGTAAAGTGACTTCATAACTTGTACATTAACGCTTAGTGAAAATTTTTCATATAGGAAACTAGATGTGTAAAGGGTGTGCATTGAAAGGGGTCGTTGTTGCTACAGACTTGCATGACATTCTTTTTCTTTTTTAGGGTGTAATTAATAAAGTGGCCCCTAGTCATATTGGCTGCCTGATACATGGATGCTTCAATGCATCCATCCCTAAGCCTGAACAAATGTCCATTGCACAGTGGCAAGAGCTGGGGTTAAAAATAGGGGATGAACTGAAATTTCAAGTGTTGCACTTGGATTCTGATGCAGCTGGGGTGTTCTTCATTCGAGGAGAACTCACTAAAAGCAGGTATGGTGCCCTAATAGTGAATATTTTTAACTGGTATAATAAGTTTTTACAAGCTAAGTGATTTTAATTACATCTTAATCTTTAAGCTTTCTTATTTTCACACAAATACCTATATATATATATAAATATATATATATAGTCTTAAACTAAACTTTCCACTGTTTAGGACTCCCATGGAAGTTTTCTCTGGAAAAAGTAAAACAAGGTATTTCTTGAGCTTTAGAAATCTGAGTGTGTTAGCCCATGAATTGTTGATTGCGTATATATGATAGATGCTCAAAATAGCACACCCAGGTGTCTAAGAGTAGCTTTGTGCATAGGATTTTCAAGTGCAGACAGCCCAGGGGTCCTGAACACAGTGGTTACATTGACATTTGCACACAAACAAGTGCATATGTATTGTATAATGACAAGTAGATGTGGATGACTTAAATA